>VSMD01093538.1:0-88043 GCA_008750895.1 Mirza zaza
AAAAAAAAAAAAAAGAAAAGAAAAGAAATAGATTCCTAGATAGGTAATAGCCAGACCTCTGTATTAGCTTGTACCGGGCACCTGCATTAACTCTTAGAGAAGTCTTAAAGAAAAGACAGACATCTATATCTCTTACTTACGAAATTCAGTCTGAATTTCCTCACACTTAGTGGGGAATGCAGGCAGCATTGCCGAAGAATTTCCCAAATAGTTAAATCTGCGAACTTACTGTGATACGGATCAGATCTCTTTGAAAGTTTGTCATAATTGTTTCAGATCTGCACAGAATCTCTGCTAAACCTGTAGCTACACAGAATCTTTAACTTGCTCATTTTTAGCTTTGATTAATATCATTTCACATCCAACTATCACATGACTGGAATAAAATAATTTGGTGCTTTTTTTCAGTAATTATTCTGTGTGAAGAGACTTGTCGTAAATACTTAGTCCTTTGAGAGATTGTACAAATCATTTCTGGAATTAGGAAGGTAATTTAAAGGAGCATCGATACATAGATTTACATGTAATTAAGAAGGATAAAATTATAGTGAATGAAAGAGAAGTTTCAAAAATTGTAATACTAAGGAATGTTAAATATTATTGAAGAAGTTTAGTTTTACTAGAACAAACCATTAAAGTATAGATTTTACTAGGAATAAATTTACAAATGTTATTAATTTTTTGAAAACAATAGAATTAATGTATTTTTTCAAAGCATTCAGAAAGAAAATTGTTTACATAATATAAAAGCCCATTCTTTTGTCTGGCTGTTGCTAGTGGACATGTATAGCATCAATCAAAAAAGTCATCTTATGTTTGCTTTTGAATACTTCCATTTGTGTCAAATTCTTACATATTTATTAATAATTCCAGAGAAAGAAGGTCCAGAAAAGAAGAAAACCAAAAAGGAAGCTGGAAATAAGAAATCCACACCAGTTAGCATTCTTTTTGGTTATCCACTCTCTGAGCGAAAGCAGATGGCACTTCTTATGCAGATGACAGCGAGAGACAACAGTCCAGGTGATACCTACCATCATTAATTTATATCCTTAGCTTTCCTCAGACAACTCTAGCCTTGTCTTAACAAGTATTTTTAACTAGTTTAAATTTTTATCTTTTCTTGGATTTAATCAGAATTCCTTGTAACATCAGTTTGTAATTTTATGATTTATGATTATTTATGTAATTTATCAGTTTGTGACAATTCATTTATCAGCTATATCCTCCGTTAAATTAGAAGCCGTACAAGAGCAGGGGTCTTTGTACTTAGTCAACATTCGGTAAGTATTTGTTAAATAAAATAAGTCATTTAGAAAGGGATTAATCAGGCCGGGCGCGGTGGCTCAAGCCTGTAATCCTAGCTCTCTGGGAGGCCGAGGTGGGCGGATCGTTTCAGCTCAGGAGTTCGAGACCAGCCTGAGCAAGAGCGAGACCCCATCTCTACTATAAATAGAAAGAAATGAATTGGCCAACTAATATATATATAGAAAAAATTAGCCGGGCATGGTGGCACATGCCTGTAGTCCCAGCTACTTGGGAGGCTGAGGCAGCAGGATTGCTTGAGCCCAGGAGTTTGAGGTTGCTGTGAGCTAGGCTGACGCCACAGCACTCACTCTAGCCTGGGCAATAAAGTGAGACTCTGTCTCAAAAAAAAAAAGAAAGTTGATAAATCTATTGCAGAACCATGTGCTTTTTTACCTTGCTGATGATTTTTTTATCCCATTTTCTGTAAGACTACTTCCAGGCTGTAGTTCCTTCAGTTCACTAGCACCCTGCTGATATAAACTGGTAATCTTAAAACATTGCTACTTTTAGAAGCAAGTGTGTAAATCTATATTTTATTGCTTAAAATCTACTACATTCTTTTAAAAGGAAAAATGTCTGAAGTGTACTGTTTATTTCCTGTTTCATTTCACATTTCCAATTAAAATGTTGTACTAAATGTATGTATGTGTTTATTCGTATACTGTGTGCTCCAAAAATAATTGGAGATGGATTACCAGCAGGACAAAAACAAAGGGAACAGACCAAACAACCTGCTTCATTAAAAGGAGCATAAAGGTAGATAAAATCCAGAGAGCTGGACTGAAGTAGTTATTACTATTCAGCATTGAACAAATACAAATGAAAAATTTTTCATTGTATAGTTTCATTCAGTGATACAATAAATTAAATCCCTTTTGTCTGGAGAAAAGAAAATATCTTTTGACTCTGAATGCAAACATCTTTAAGACTCTGAGTAACATAACAGATCTTCTTGAAATGCATTGAAAAAGATTGTTTTTTCAGTGACCTTTTACTGTATTGACTCTTTTTTTTTTTTTTTTTTTTGAGACAGAGTCTCACTTTATTGCCCAGGCTAGAGTGAGTGCCATGGCGTCAGCCTAGCTCACAGCAACCTCAAACTCCTGGGCTCAAGCAATCCTGCTGCCTCAGCCTCCCAAGTAGCTGGGACTACAGGCATGCGCCACCATGCCCGGCTAATTTTTTTTCTATATATATTAGTTGGCCAATTAATTTCTTTCTATTTATAGTAGAGATGGGGTCTCGCTCTTGCTCAGGCTGGTCTCAAACTCCTGAGCTGAAACGATCCGCCCACCTCGGCCTCCCAGAGAGCTAGGATTACAGGCGTGAGCCACCGCGCCCGGCCTGTATTGACTCTTTTTTAAAAACTAGGACAACATGGTTAATTCCTTAGAGTTTCTAAGTATCATAATTTTAATTAAAGCATGAATATATCCAATGTCATTCACTACTGAAAACATTTTAGGGCTCCTTGCTTTTTAAAATAGTATATGTTTTTATGGTTACTCTCACCTTTTCCACCTCCAATTTGAGAAAGACTGGCTAAAAAGATATTTTACAGTGTTAAACTTTAAATGTTTCTGTAAAATGTTGACTTTAAGTCTGATTAATAGTTATAAGATTTTTTTAATTGATTTTTTAATTCCATGAACCTTTGTCTTTTATAGAATAAATTAAAGAATTAATAAAAGAAAAATTAAAAGTCCTCCATTAGTTTTAGTAGCCTCTGCTAAAGAGGCAACCACTATGAACAATTTCTTGTCTATACTTCCAGGGATTTATTTAGGCATAAACATAAAAATATATATCTTTTGTTGTAGTTTGTTTGTTATTATAAATAGGATTATACTATAATACTGTTTTGCAGGGGTTTTTTTAAGGATAGTTCTTAGTTTTCTTTATTAATATGTATAGGACCAAAGTGGAACGCTTTTGGAATATCCAGCTGTTTCCCATCATATAGATACACATGGAGTGCAGGGTGGTTTTATCCATCAGATTCATTTTTAAGGAATTCAAGCTAATTTTCTTAAATAATTTGACTATAAAGTTTATAATAAAATTAATTTATTCACTCAACAAGTATTTATTGGGTACTACTGTGTACCAAGAAATCTTCTAAACAGTCAGGATACAGTGGTGAATAAGATAGATAGGCCAGACGCGATGGCTCACGCCTGTAATCCTAGCACTCTGGGAGGCCGAGGCAGGTGGATTGCTAGAGGTCAGGAGTTCACTGATGCTGTGGCACTCACTCTAGACTGGGGCAACAAAGTGAGACTCTGTCTCAAAAAAAAAAACAAAAGATAAGGTCCTTCCTCTATGGAGTATACATTCTGGACATACTTAGATAGAAAACTGTTACTGAGACAATGTACTTTAAAATCCAAAAGTAAATCTTAAACTTATTTCTTATTAAGAAAAGGATGACACTACTTTAAAGTTCCAATCATGTCAGGTTGCAAGACTGGTAACTTCTATAGATTTTTTTTTTCTCTTAGAGCAATTTCTTGTAAATTGTTATAAATTTCCAGAATTAACACTGTATGCGTGTATGTGTGTGTATATATTTCTAACACTATATACTATATATATATATGTATGTATGTCTTGAATTTTTGATTAAGAAACCAGGGTTTTTTAGTAGTTCTGAAATGGGGGAGGAGACTTAGGGCTTTAGTTTAACTTTCTTGTTTTTGACGTAGAAACTATAACAAATATCAAAATATGGGAATCAAAGCAAAGCACAATTTCTGCAGGCCTTTTCCCAGACTATCCTTATTTCTTGTTGATCTTTGATTTCATTTTCATACTAGAATCGTTGTAACCTTAATTTGCATTTAATATCAGAACAGAAGAAGTCCAGTGCTTAGGTCAGAGGTGTGAACTCCAGCCTTCAATTTAATTTCATCTAGATCTTAGAATAATAGCATAACATGTGTAGGAAAAATATATATTTTTGCAGTTCATCAAATTATTCATTAAGCAAACACTCGTAGGGTGTATACTTGATACTTTGTTATTTTAAACCAATTTTATGAATTGATAGATAAAATATTTTTCTAAATTGGCTTGTGATGTTTGATAAGCCTAAGGGGAAGATCTACTCCGTGTATTTCAGTCAAGTTATTAATGTATCATTCAGGTCACATTTTGGGTAGTTAGGGTGAGAAAGTATTCCTTGTGTTCCAGGAAATTAGCATATTACCAATAAAAACCTTTAAGTATACAAAATATTTAGCCTAGAACTTTTTTGTTAACTTTATTCTTTCTTATAGATTCCACACCAAATCATCCATCACAAACAACACCAGCCCAAAAGAAAACTCCAAGTTCTTCATCTCGACAAAAAGATAAAGTTAATAAAAGAAATGAACGTGGTGAAACTCCTTTACACATGGCAGCTATTCGAGGAGATGTGAAACAAGTTAAAGAATTAATAAGTTTAGGGGCAAATGTGAATGTGAAAGATTTTGCAGGTAAGACTAGTAACTTAAGACTAATATTCAGAAACAGATCCTGGTTACAGTTTAATCCACATTCTTTTATTTTGCTGAAATGAAAGAGTCCTAAAAGTATTATTACAAAACTTTTGGAGTTTGTATATAAAACCCAGATCTCCGCTATGATTCATGTCAATAATTAGTCACATTTTTACATATTAAACTTACATTTTAGTTGACATATTACCTTTTCTTTACCTAATTTAGGTTCTATTCTAGGTGAATTTGGGTTATATTATCTTTCAAAGTAGTTAATTCATTCATAATTCTTTGAAGAACATTTAACTTGAACATAAAGACTGTGAGAGAATGGTATTGTTATTTTTATTTTCATTACTCAAGTAGCATACCAGTACATTCCTCCTGTAAAGAGTTCTAACAGTAAAAGTATGCAGAGAACAATGTAGAAATTCCCTTTAATTTTACATACTACACCACCCTACCCCTAGTTTCTTTCTCTTCCACAGAAATCTTAAGAATTTGGAGGTTATCCTTTCATTACATTTTCATCATCATATATATAAAATGAACATTTATTTATATATAGACTTTTAAAAAAAATATTATTCCGCTTTATATCAATCTATAGTTCTGCAACCTGCCTTAATGTCTTATAGATATTTCTCATCATTATATAAAGTAGGCATACTTCATTTTTAACAGCTACATAATATTTTACAGTATAAATTTCTATAAGTAGTACTGCATTGAAAATCCCTATAGAAACATCTTTGTATATAATTATGAAAGTAGTTAAATAGAAGTGAAATTGCTAAATCAAAGGAGATGCATATTTAAAATTTTTTAAATAATGGCAGATTGCACACCAAAAAATCTATATCAATTCACACTACCATTAATAGTGTACAAAAGAGCTGTTTACTTCACATCATCATTAAAACTTAATATTATCAACTTTATTATTAACAATCTGAAAAACGTAAAAAGAAAGATCCCATTTTAGTTTGGATTTCTATAATCATAGTGATGATAAACATTTTTCTTGTGTTTATAAGAAATTTATGTGCTTTTTATTTAAATTGCCAGATTTATTCCTTTGCTCATTTGTTTGGTACAGTTTTTAACATATGAGAGTTAATCTAGATTTTATTTCTCTGTCAAAAGATTTTCACTGTCCGTGGCTTATTTTCAGCTCTCTTCATAGTGTTATTTATTATACTATGATTTTATATAATATCAATTGATCTTTTCATTTATGGATTTTTGGTTTGATATTTAAGAATGCCTTCTCAATGTTATAGGAATAACACTATATTCCTATATTTTCTACTTTTCAAATTTGGTTTGGTTTTGTTTCTACATGAAGCCCTATTATACACCTGGAATTTATGTCTCTATTTGGTGAGAGTGGGGAAAGGTGTGATAAACAAGATTGACTTCAAAGAATGAGATTTAAAATGTGCATCATCTATTCTAGAAGAAAACTTGACTTTATCAGAAACCTAAAAAAATATATTTTCCCTTTGATCTGATAGGTCCACTTCTAAGGATTTATCTTAAATATTTAATTATAGATGTGCATGAAGATTTAGTTATAAGGATACTTTTTTGCAGCATTGTTTCTAATATATAAAAACAAGCAATAATCTAGATCCCCAGTAATAAGAGCTTGCTGAAATAAATTATGGTATATTCAGTAAGTACAATACTATGTTGTAGAAAAGTGTAACAACAGAGGGAATTATTTTCATGTTAGTAAGTAGAGGAAGCAGGTTAAGTGTTATCCATCCAAATTTTATAAATATGTGGGGGAGGGCCACTAGGTATTATGCTGGATTCTTCAAATTATTATATCTGAGTGGTGGGATTATGGATAATGTTTATTTTCTTCTTTGTGTTTTTTAATGTTCAGTATTTCTTTTGTGAACATGTAACCTTTTTATTATAAAAGTAATTGAAATGATAATTTTTTAGTTAAAATAAGTATTTTTTTTTTTTTTTTTTTTTTTTTTTGAGACAGAGTCTTACTTTATGCCTAGGCTAGAGTGAGTGCCGTGGCGTCAGCCTAGCTCACAGCAACCTCAAACTCCTGGGCTCAAGCAATCCTACTGCCTCAGCCTCCCAAGTAGCTGAGACTACAGGCCACCATGCCCGGCTAATTTTTTTCTATATATATTAGTTGGCCAATTAATTTCTTTCTATTTATAGTAGAGATGGGGTCTTGTTCTTGCTCAGGCTGGTCTCGAACTCCTGAGCTGAAACGATCCGCCCACCTCGGCCTCCCAGAGAACTAGAATTACAGGCGTGAGCCACCGCGCCCGTCCAAAATAAGTATTAAATCCAGTAAATAGGATATCAGCTTAATAGAATAAAGCCCTTAAAACATAAGGGGTTTTGTTTACTGAAAGACCAGTCAAGCTTATTAATATTTTGCCTAGCCTTGCCATTCTTTTTCATAGTTTAGATGATTATAAATTATATCAAGTTTATGTTTATTGAATAAACTTAAGTATATAATACTTTTGTCATATAATTTAGTCCAGTGGAAATACAGTTGACCCTTGAACAACACTGTGCGAGTCCATTAAAATGAAGAATGTTTTCGATAAATATAGGAACATTTTTTGGAGATTTGCAACAATTTTTAAAAACTCAAGGCCAAGACGGGATTGTTTGAGCTCAGGATTTCAAGACCAGCCTAAGCAAGAGTGAGACCCCGTCTCTACTGAAAAAAAATAGAAAGAAATTAGCTGGATAGCTAAATGTGTATATATCTATATAAAATTAGCCAAGCATGGTGGCTCATGCCTATAGTCCCAGCTACTTCGGAGGCTGAGGCAATAGGATTGCTTGAGCCAAAAGTTTTGAGTCACTGTGCTCTAGCCCAGGCAACAGAGTGAGACCCTGTCTGAAAAACAAAAACAAAAAATCTGCAAAAGCCATCAAGCCCCAAATAATAAATTCCTGCTGAAGAAAGCTGTATCTGGATGTGGTGTGTGGCTTCATGGGATTTACCACAGAGCCAGTCTAGGAGATCACGAAAAAGATTGTGGATATGGCAAAAAAGGTGGTGGGTGAAGGGTTTCAAGATGTGGATCTTGGAGAAATTCAAGAGTTAATAGACACCAAAACAGAGATAATATTAATAGAAGATGACTTGATGGAGATGAGTGCTTCTGAACCATCATCAAGCAATGAGAAAGAAGATTTAGAAGAAGCAGTGCTCGAAAACAAGTTGATATTAGACTGTCTGGCAGAAGGCTTCCAATTAATCATAACTGTTTTGACTTTTTTGTGTGTGTGTATGTGTGTGACAATGGACCCTTCTATGATACATGCACTGAAACTAAGGCAAATGGTAGAAGAAGGATTGGTGCCATATAGAAACAAACATTTTTAGATAAGTAAAAAAGCAAAAAAATTAGAAATTACCATGTATTTCCGTAAAGTTACACGAAGTGTGCCTGTCTCTTTTGCCTCTCCTTCTAACTCCTCCACCTCTTCCACCTCTGCTGCTCCTGAGACAACAAGACCAACCATTACTTTCCCTCCTCCTCCTCAGGTTACTCAGTGTGAAAATGTCAGGCATGAAGACCTTTATGGTTATCGACTTCCACTTAATGAATAGTAAATATATTTTCTGTTTCCTATAATTTTTTTAGTAATATTTTCTGTAGCTTGCTTTATTATAAGAATATTGTATGATACATAAAACATACAAGATATGTGTTAATCGACTGTTATTGCTCAGGCTTCCAGTCAACAGTAGGCTATTAATAGTTAAGTTTTAGGTAAGTCAAAAGTTTTATATGGATTTTCGACTATATGGAGGTTGGCGTCCCTAACCCTTGTGTTGTTCAAGAGTCAACTGTAGTATTATATTGAATGAAACTTCAGTAACATTGGTGGTGTTCTTAGGTATTCATTTGCAGTAGCTGCTACTTTACTCCTTTTTTGTTTTGTGCTATGTGCAATTGAGAATTCATATATCACACAATAGGTATGTATGTGAAAAGCATGTATCTTGAATTAGTGCAGGTGAATCATATGTTAAATTAATATTCTAACTTTAGGTTGGACACCACTGCATGAAGCTTGCAATGTTGGATATTATGATGTTGCTAAGATACTTATAGCAGCTGGAGCAGATGTTAATACACAAGGTTTAGATGATGACACTCCACTCCATGATTCTGCTAGTAGTGGGCACAGAGATGTAAGTATGATAGAAAAAAAAAAAAATAATACACGTTTTAAAAATATAAATTCAACCCATAGTAATTTTGTTCATTTTTTAGTTACATGCTCTTATGTCATAATTTCATTCACTGCTTGATCAACTCATCTATATTTTATTTTCCCTTTTTTCTACTAACTACTAATTCATAGGTTTAGCTTTTTATCTTTTTGTGAAATAACCTACTTAATTTGATAATTGATTAAACGGTTTGGCAAAATTTCCATTTCAAGGCATTCCACTATCAGACAACTAGAGATAGTGTTTAAAGCATATTTTACATACAATAAAAATTTTACAGTATTTTGCTGCCTATCTTTTAAAAGGCATTTTATTTTTCTTTAGTTGAGACAAAAATGGAATTTGGAGTGAAGATTGATACAAGTTCAGTTCTGAGTTGGCCAGTTTATTAATATGTGGTCTTGAACAAGTTAATTCTCTGAAACTCCATTTCCTCATCTTTGTATAATAATACCTATCAAAAGGTGGCATTTTGAAGGAAAAACTGCATGTAAACACATATTGAAATCTAAAATGTTATAGAAATGTCAGGGGTAAAAGATTTAAAAGCTGCCTTTATGTTGCTGTATTTTAAATACACCAAAATATTTTAGAACTAAAATTTAGAAATTAAAAATGCATGTTTCTTAATAAAGAGTTTTATTTTGAGTGAAGAAAAATGTAGCCTGTAAATATCAATTTTCCTAAACTGGTCCTTGCTTACCGGTAAGTTGGACTGTCCTTTCAACTTGGTTGGCAATTTGTACAAACTTATGTGATAGCACATACTATGTTATTTTTTACTGATATTCTTGTCTCGAGTCATTTTTCCTGCACTAGACTGCGGAAACCATGCATACAGTCATTTTGTGTTATTTTCTGTTACTAACTATGGAACTGTCACATATGAAATGCTCGATAAATTTAGCATGAATGTATATGTAAGTAGATGGATGGATGAATGGCTGACCAAGAATGAATGCCAAAAAATTAATCCAGAAGGCCTGATGATATGTAGGATGCTTTGCCTGTTTTTCTGAATTTATCAGAAATTGACTTATTTTCTGCCTATGATATATTTTAAATACTGTACTTTTTGTCCTCTTTAAAGCATTATTACTGATAGTTAACCAAAGATGAATAATTTTCCTTTAAATGTGATATATAAAGATTTTCTCATTCCTAGGTACAATTTAAAGTACTATGCCTATGACTAAGACATGATTTCTATGAGTACAAGTTTCTCAGTGTGCACATAACTGCAAAATATTTCCAGAACCTGACCTTTGAGCTCATGCATTTACAAGGACTCACACTATTTCCAGTCTCTTTCCAGAGGGAGACTAGCATGCTGTTTTCAAGGGACCTTTGCTTTTCCTCCTACTAACATGCCTAGGATAGTAGGAGTTACAGTTCAAGAGCTGTTGAGAGCTATTTTGTCCTCGTTCTTTTACTTGTTCCTAAGGAGGAGGGAAATGAGAGCTACCAAAAATTCATTTTTACATATCTGTACCGTGTGTTATGAGCCTCTACTAGGATTTCTTTCGCTTAGTAGTAGTCATGACAGCTTCAACTATCTGTAAAGCATTTCTTAAGGTGGGAAAAGCAGAAAGGTGTAACAGATCTGTCAGCTCTAAATTATTTAGAGTAAGAGAGGATTAACATAGTTTATTAAAAACCTAATTTTTGACCCACCATTAGCAAATATGTAGTAGTTCATAATACACACATTTTTACTAGCCTTATTCTCAGTTCTATTTTAGGTACCTTTTTGTCTCATCATTTTTACCTAGTTTTAATTTTTTACTTGTTATGTTTGAACCACTTCAGTATGAGCATTGACTATAGTCAACAGCCACATATGAACACACACAGCCGAGCATCAACTTTAGCTGACAGCCGTGATACGACTTTTCTGATTTTTCATTTATCAAAATAAAATTGTGAACATTTAAAAATAATGTAATGAAAACATATATGTATATGTTACCTATTCTGATTTACATTACAAGTAAAGCTGCCTGTAAAATAAAACAAGCTTTCAGTGCTTCAAAGCTTTCCTCATCACACAAGAGCAAAATGGATTTGTCATCAATGCACAGCACAAACTATTGTGTGGACTATGAGTGCCGGCTGTGGGCAAGGTTTCGCGGCCTGTGAAAGCCATACCAAAGTGGTTAAGCAACTTTACCTTGCCTTAAGTCTTGTTTAGAATAATTGTTTGCATATGCAGATGGTCTGTAAAGCGTTATTTGTTTTAGAGTTTGTGTAACATGTTTGTGCCTGGCTCATAGGCATGTAATATTAATGACTTGCTGATGGGTGTAGAAAGCTGTCAGCTATATCAAGATCCTTTATTCTGTTTTCTCATTCTAAGGCTCTAGTCTAAGGAAATAAGCCCCAAAAGGAAAAATTCAACTCATAAGGATTTTTACTACAGTATTATTTATAATGACTAAAAATTTTTTTGCTTCAGTTACCTTCTTAAACCCCCCATAAATGACAGTAAGGGGAAATTTTAACGGACGTAGACTCACAAAGACAAAGAACAGAAGAAACAGAAAACCAATATTTTGAAATTTGGAAATTAAAGAAATGAGCAGCTACAGAGCTAGAACAGGATTTTCTATAAAGCGTTAAATAGTAAATATCTTAGGCTTTGCAGGTCACATGCTGCCTCCTCTTCCTCTTTCTCTTCTCTCTTCCTTCTCTTTTAACAATCATTTAAAAATATAAAAACTGTTCTTAGTTAGCAGACCAAATTTGGCCCACAGGCCATAATTTGCCCACCTCTGATTTAGAAGAAACAAGAAAATTGAAAACAAAGCCATTACAGCACAAAATTCTAGAAGAGCTAGAGCTTAGGAATTGATGGCACTAGTTACCTCTGGAATTGCTCATTAAAATTGGACTGGAGGCTGTGCGGTGGCTCATACCTGTAATCCCAGGACTTTGGGAGGCGAAGGCTGGAGGATCTCTTGAGGCCAAAGGTTCAAAACTAACCTGGGCAACACAGTGAGATCCCATCTCTACAAAAAATTAAAAATAAAATCATAGCCAGGAGTGGTGGCTCATGCCTGTAGTCCTAGTTACTCAGGAAGCTGTGGCAGGAGAATCCCTTGAGCCCAGGAGTTGGGAGGCTTCAGTGAGTTATGATCCTCAGCACTGTATTCCAGCCTGGTCAACAAAGCAAAACTTTGTCTCAAAATAAATCCATACAGGACTGGAAATAGGGGATTGGATCAAAGTATTTTTGGCCCTCATATTCCCTTCCCAAGCCCAGTGATTCCCATCCCAGTAATTGTACCTCTCCCACCCTGGTGGATGACTTGAGATATGGAGATAAGTGTTTGGGATGATTGTTATTCATCAGCAGACTTGGAAAGCTAGTTGATCTTTTAAAATTATAAGCTTGTATAATTTGATAAAAATTAATAAATGGGAATAAAATAATAGGTGAGGATCATGGGTAATTTGTTTTCTTTATATGTTCTTGAATTTCAAACTTTCTATAATCTAGAAAAAATTTTCATTCATTGTGAATCTTCATTATTAAATTCTTTGATTTGTTAGAAATTCCTATTTTAAATGCATTTACCTTTAATGGCAAATGAAGTTACTATTCATCTGTTTCATGTTACTCATTTAAACACTCCTTAAAAAGACACGATACATTTTCTAATTACCAGAAAACACAGTTATGGGAATATAGAGATGAATAAAGACTTGATCTCGTATGAAGCTTATAGTCTAGAATAAGGGGGGAAATGCATTAATGAACTGTAGTATGGGTTTATGTTTAATAGCACACATCAGTCATTGGAAGTAGACAAAGGATCAAAAACGAGATGGTAGGGAGGCAGAATCAATTATGCTTGGCCACCTCTTTGATGAAGAATATGAGTGAAGAAAAGTTGTTGATGACTCCCAGGTTTCTGGCTTCAGTGATTTAGGCAGATGTTGGTGTCAGTCACGAGAATGAAAACAGATGAAAGATCAGGGTAAAAGTTTAATGAACTCTATTTGTGTCCTATTGGTTTTAGGCTTTTGTGTTACAGTATACATATAATCAATTGGATGTATCCAATAAGTATATGAATATTTGGATTTGGAGCTTGAGAGCTAAGAGAGCAAGCAAGAGAATAAAAATGAATGAATAGGTTGCATAATTGTCAATTCAAACAAAGTGTTTACTCCAAAGAGATGATGCATACTTGAACATGAGAAGGTAGATCAGAAACGGTGCTGTAGGGAAACCATCATTGGTTTAGATATGTACAGCTCTTAGAAGAAGAGCCATTTTATAGGATTGATGGTAGCACAGTGGCAGGTAGAAGAATGAAGTGTCAATAGAAAGTCATGGTTGCGACGGCAAACATCTATTTAGAATCTTGACTTGTGAAGAAAAGAAAATTTAGCTAGGGGATGGGGATGTTATGTTTAAACAAAATTTCTTATTTTGCCTGTATATCAATTCTTTATTGCCTTTTTTTTAAGGTAAAAGAGACATGCACTAGAAAGATTGGCTTCTAGAAAGGAGCCAATCAAAAAGAGGTTAAAAAATATAGAAAGGAAGAATATAAGGAAAAATAAAAGCAATGAAATGGTGACTGACTGATCCTAATTATGTGGAGCCTGAAGCTTATATAATCGTATTTGGTGGGGAGACTGACTGATGCCTATAGTCCCAGCACTTTGGGAGGCAGAGGCAGGAGGATCACTTGAGGCCAGGCATTCAAGACCAGCCTGAGCAACATAGTGAGATCCCCTTCTCTACAAAAATTTATAAAAATCAGCCTGGTGTGGTCGTGTGCACCTGAGCCCAGGAGTTCAAGGTTGCAGTAAGCTATGATGATGCCACTGACCTCCAGCCTGGGCAATATAACGGTGTCTCTTGGGGGAAAAAAAATTAAAAATAATTTTATGGGGAAGGAATGAGGGCCTCTTTGAGAAAAAATTCAACATCATGAATACAAAATTAGAGACCTGTAAGGGGCCTGTGAAAGTAAAGGGCCTTGAAATTTAAGCTTTGTTAATTCTTGGTTTTTGTTTTTCACTTTTTTTTTTTTTTTTTTTTAGATACAGAGTCTTGCTATATTGCCCAGGCTGGTCTCAAACTCCTGGACTCAAGCATTCCTCTCACCTCAGCCTCACAAAATACTGGGATTCTAGGCACTAGCAAGTGTACTTGGCACTAAGCTTCATTAGTTCTAAGTAAATTGACATGAGTTAATAATGATAGTTAAAATTCTTGGGAGATGGGAAAGAGTAAGATCATTGGTAGTGATATTAGCCTTAAGCAGAAGAGAAATACTTCCTTTGAGATTCCTTCTAGAATATAAATTTCAAGAGGCCAGAGAGCTTGTTGGTTATTGTTAATTGATTTATCAGCAGAACTTGGAACATTATTCACTAATAGGTACTCAATAAATGTTGATTTTGTGATGAAACAGGAAGAAAAACAATGATTAAATGCTAAAATAACCCAGTGAAAATTTTAAGAAAGAAGTTTCTTTATGGTTGATAAAGTCATCAGGTTGGGGGTCAGGATGTCAGTGAATAGGGAATTTGAAGAGGATAATCATTTAGAATAGACACTGAGGAATGGATGCAGAGTAGTTGAGATAACAGAAGAGTGTTAGGGATATTATCAAGAGAATGGTCAAAATGATACAATCTGTGAAGGGACTAAATCTTCCTACTATTTAATGTTACAGATAGTGAAACTCTTACTTCGTCATGGTGGAAATCCATTTCAAGCTAATAAACATGGGGAGCGTCCAGTGGATGTAGCAGAAACAGAAGAGTTGGAGTTGCTACTAAAAAGAGAGGTGCCTTTGTCTGATGATGATGAAAGTTACACAGGTTTGTTTCAGATCATCTACATCCGACTGTTTGATATGGTATTTGATAAAATATTCAAATTGGTTTAAGAATACATGAAATGTTTAAGTACCTTAGAATAATGTTTACCTATTAGCTAACAACGATGAAGTTAGTAACCTCAGTATTTGCTGCACATACCTTGTGTGATTGGAGTCATGACAACGCCCTATTTCTATATTTTTCCACATAAATTTCTCAACTATTCCTTTATTACATTCAAACCTACTGCATAGTCTTTCCCCAAGCATAGCTACCACAACTGCTGCTCTGACTTCTTTTCATCCTGTTATTCGTTAGGAAGCTACTAACCAAACCTTTGATATCTTTTCTTGTCATTCATGAGTCATCTTTGCAATTTTACTTCTGTGATTTAGATGGTTGAATTCTGGTCATTGTTGTAGGGTAGGGACAATTTCTTTACAATTTTTTAAAAAAGATCCAAAAGAATATTTTAGAAAGTTTTTGGTGTATTTGGATTTAAAGAAACATAAACAATTAAAAATATAACAGAAAAAAAATCTTTCTTGTGTTAAAGAATATTTTTATACAGATTAGAGGAGTTAACCGTATTTCAGGCAAAAATCAATGAAAAAGAATTTTATCAGTCTTACAAGTGGCCTTGCCCTCACAAAATCTTAAAGATTCCTGTAGGCAATTAGGTAATGTTAATTTTATATTACATTACACATGACGGAATGAAAAATAAACTGTATTCATTTTAAACTCAACCATTGCCACAAGGCAGAACAACATCTATAGTTTTGAGGCAGAAAGTTCTACCCTTTACTTTTATATAATACAGCGAATTATCTTCTGCATAGGAAAGGCAATGGAAAGAACACACCTTCTGAAAATAACATCTTTTATTCCCTTGTTGAGCAAAATTTAATTCTAGATATACTTTAACTGATTAAGAGATGCTAAATTATAAACAAATGAATAAAGTCATGGAATAAAAGTTTGGCAAAGATCACTAACTCCAAGAGAGATGTCTAAATAACTGTGGTAAATATTGCCAAATTGACTATAAATAATAAGATCATGTTTTAAGGAAAAATGAAAAAGTAATCTATTTAAAGTATTAATTTAAATATACACATTTGAAATCATATATATTAATTTAGAAATATCAAATTAAACTAACAGCATTTGAAGAGATGACAAAAGTATAGTAAACTTATGTTTCAGATTGGGAAGGTTAAATGATAACCATTTTTCTGTGATAGTTGAAAAAATAACAGTTAAATGCTTTTGAAAACAGAAAAGCAAAAATTTACAGTATTAACATTAGAAAAAAATTAAAGCCAGAAAATATTGCTTGGCAAAAAGAGGGTAATTTGTAATAATAAAGGGCATATAATACAAAGCAAAGATAAAATTTTATTGCCTTATGAAACACCAGATAACATCATCCAAATATATAAAGCAAAAATTGTTAGAAATATAAGGCAAAATTGACAGAAACACGATACTAACTGAAAACTTTTAACAGTTTTAACAGCATATATAACTCCTTATTAAACAAAGTCTCAAAATTGTAGACATTGTATGCATAACCATTAGTACTTATGGTATAAAGCTGAAATTATGCTATCTTCAGTAGAAGTTCATAGTTATCATTAAACTTACTAAGAATGAAAATAAATGAACCTAGGAAGTCAGGAGGAGGAAGAAAGAATAGATCCAAAGGGAAAAGCAAGATACTAATAAAGAGCAAAATTTAATGATTTAGAAAACAAATTTTCTAACATTTCTAAACAAAATATTGTAGCAGAATGAAACCTTGAATTGCTTGTCTAACATGATTAAATAGACAAATGTCTAGCATATCTGATCAAGGAAAAAGAGTGGAAATTCATAAACATCCTAGAGAGTAAGAAAATTTATAGAGCCACAAAACGTAAAAGAGTTTTTCAGACTTTAACAGAATACTGAATATAGATCTTACCAAAAAAAAAAAAAAAAAAAAATTAAAAACATAGGCCCGACACAGTGGCTCACATCTGTAATCCCAGCACTTTGGGAGGCTGAGGCAGAAGTATTGCCTGAGGCCAGGAGATCAAGACCAGCCTGGTCAACATAGTGACACCCTATCTCTACAAAAAATGCAAAAATTAGTTGAGTGTGGTGGTATGCACCTGTAGTCACAGCTGCCCAGGATGCTGAAGCAGGAGGATGACAAGAGCCCAGGAGGATGACTTGAGCCCAGAAGTTCAAGGTTGCAGTGAGCTGTGATTATGTCACTGCATTACAGCCTGAGTGACAGAGTTAGACCCTAACGACCCTATCTCAAAAAAAAAAAAAAAAAAAAACACCTTAAATGATAACACACACAAACTTGGAGCAAGGTACAAATTGTCATGCTGTTTTAACTTGTCTACAAGTATAAAAGCATAAACAACTTCTTTCTTTTTTTAATAAAGCTAATAAAATTCTGATACTTATCTCTGGGGTAGGAGGCCTACAAATAGAAAACCGCAGAATAGTTTCCATTTTAACATCATGCCTAACATACAGAAATAATCAATAAAAACTGCCCTGTAAAATTGGTAAAGATGTTTTTTTAAATAGTATTCAGATGTTGTGAGTTTGCAATGAAGCTGGCATCATACACTATTGTTGAGAGTGCTTTCTGGAAAATGGTTTGTTAATAAGTGTGAAAAATTCATAAAGATGTAACCAGAGATGCTGACTATATTATATATATGTTAACATATCTGTTAACATAGTAGTGCTTATAATAGCAAAAAATTAAAATAACCTAAATGCCAAAAAATGAGCAGCGAAATAATTTTAAAAGTATGTGTATGTTGTGCAACCAGTGTGTTTGTAAATTTTTCTAATGATATGGTACCTTCCATATACTGTACATACCAAAATATAAGGTAATTTCTACATACTATAAGAATTAAAAAATTAGAAAAGTTTTGTGACCTAGTTGAATAAACTATATAGTAATATAGATGAAGTAGATTTCTATTTAAAGTATTAATTTAAATATACACATTTGAAATCACATATGTATTAATTTAGAAATACTGTTTTCTTCCCCATCTTCTCTTATGAAATGGTTTTTTGTTGTTGTGGGGGTTTTTTGTTTTTGAGACAGGGTCTCGCTATGTTGCCTAGGCTGTCCTCGAACTCCTAGACTGGAGCAATCCTCCTGCCTCTGCCTCCCAAGTAGCTGTTACTACAGGTGCATACCAGCACACTGGGCTTGAAATGTTTTTTTAAAAACTGTTCACATATATTTTGACATCATTGTTTTCATCATCACCTGCACCACCTTTTAACCATCTAATGGTTTTTCATCTTAAATTCCATATACACTCTTATATACATAGCACTTTTGAAATCCAAGTATATGATACTGCTATGGGAAAATTATCCCAAATTATAATTACCTATTTACTATTTTGTGTTCTTTATAACATCACTTACACTACTGTGTTTAAAATCTCCACAACATAGAACAAAAATACAAAGAGAGTCATGAAAGGAAATACAGACATCTTGGGGAATAGATCAGGAGACCTAACAGAGCTAACATGTGAATAATAGATATTTATAGGAATTTTAAAGGGAGAAAAAGGATAGACAATAAATATACAAATAATAGAAGAAAACTTTTCTGAGCTAAAAAAAAAAGCCTGAGGCTATCAGTTGTGAAGCTCATTGAGCTCCAGATGGGTTGATGAAAACAGACATTCGTACCTCTAGACATACATTGATCAAATTCCTTAGCTCTGAAAGTAACAAGTTACCTACCAAGAAACACTGCCAGATTGGCATTGGATTTCTGATTTGTAACAGTGAAAGACCAGACTGCTGAAAGAAAAGAGCCTCAACATAAGAATCCTGTACCTGACCAAGGTATTATTCATACTAATACGTGTATTTTCTTACATTTTTAAAAAAGAAATAATGGAATAATAAGCCAACAACTTATAAAGTGGTTACCTAATAAGAGTTAAAAAGGAAGATATATGAATTACCATCTTTTCAAAAACTAGTCTGGCAACAGCTAACAAAATATAAGAGCCCTTATTCATTTTAGAGTTACGTACTGAAATATGTATGGATGAAATGATAGGGTATGAATGGGATCTGTTTCAAAATGATACAGGGATGGGTAAATGGAGGTGTAAATTGGTCAAAGATTGATGGTTCTTGGAGCTTAGACAGAATGTGTTTATAACTTTTTTGTAAGTGCAAAATTTACCATCACAAACATGTTCTTAACCACTTCGGTACAAGCGTCAACTATAGTCAATAGCCACAGATGAACACACACAGCCGAGCGTCGACTTTAGCCGACAGCCGTGATATGACTTTTCTAATTTTTCATTTATCAAAATAAAATTGTGAACATTTAAAAATAACGTAATGAAAACATATATGTATATGTTACCTATTCTGATTTACATTACAAGTAAAGTTGCCCATAAAGTAAAACAAGCTTTCAGTGCTTCAAAGCTTTCCTCATCACACAAGAGCAAAATGGATTTGTCATCAATGCACAGTACAAACTATTGTGCGGACTATGAGTGCCGGCTGTAGGCAAGGTTTTGTGGCCAGTGAGCGCCATACCGAAGTGGTTAAAAATACTTATTCTCACTTCTGGTAATATCTCATGTTTATTACAGCACTCTTTTTAGAGGCAAAAACACCATATAACCATCACTAGGGGATTGGCTGAATAAATCAAGGTATAAGCACACCGTGGACTTTTACACAGCCATGAAAAAGGATGTCAATACTGTTTTTGGAGTTGCAGTTACTAGTAGAGATTTTCATAAGACATTGTTGAATAGAAAAATGAAAATGAATAGTTATATCTGATTTTTATAAAATGAACAGTTTTTTAAATCTATATATGTTTGTACATATGTTTGTGTAAAATTTTATGAGCATGGAGCAAAATCTGGAAGGAGGTATATACCAGGCTGCTAATGAGACATGTGTTGAGGAGCTAGTGGCAGAGGAGGTAATGATTTGGGTTGAAGGAAAGGAGATTGAAGTAGAGCTAGACACATCATATGTTAATATTTTTGTTTTGTTTTGAGACAGAGTCTTGCTCTGTTGCCCAGGCTAGAGTGCAGTGGGGTATCATGGTAGCTCACTGCAACCTCCATTTCCTGGGCTCAAGCGATCCTTCTGCCTCAGCCTCCCAAGTAACTGCAACTACTGGTGTGTGCCACTGTACCCAGCTGATTTTTCTATTTTTAGTAGTATTGTGCACATACATATACAAGACTCTCAACAAAATCTTCTCGTGTGCTGCCTTCCTGTTTATTTAATCCTCTATGCCCTTCCTGTCACAACAAAGCTTCTTAAGGTATGTTGTAGACTGACTCTGCTCCATGGAACCTCTTTTTACTAGGTCACTCGTGATCTCACTGCCAGATCCCTTAGCTGTATTTTAGTTCTTGTTCTGTGAAACTCTGTAAAACTTGATAGTGACCGTGTTCCTCCTCAAATTCTCTTGCCTTCGTTTCTGGGACATAATTCTATTTGGCTTTCATTCCGTTTCCTAGACTGTTCCATCTCAGTTTCCTTCTGGAATCTTGTCTTTGTATCTTCCCCGTTTCCTTCCCATACACCCTTGTGTTGTTTTTCCCAAAGATTTTACTTTCTGAACGCTCTTCTTGTGGTACGTATTCTCCCAAGTGTCACTCACAGTTTTAACAACCATTTATATGTTGAGGACTTTCAAATACATCTATCTCAGACCTTTCTCTTAAGCCTCAAACTTATATATTTGACTGGGCTCTGGATATTACCACTTAGATTTCCTCACAGAAATCTCAAAAATCAGCATACCCAAATGGAACTTTTTTCACCATTTACATTCATCATCTTATTTTTCTTAATTAATGGTAACTTCATCTGTATATTTGTCGTGTATTTGGAGGTCATCCTAAACTCTTCCTATTCCACCTCTTCCTTCAGTTCAACTATTCAGTAACTATTTTTGAGTACTCATTATGTATTAGACATTGTTTAAGCAATGGGGATAGAGCCGACTAGGAAAACATATACTTACATAATCATCCACTAATCCCTGCCAGATTCTACTTTCAAAATATTTCTAAGTTCATCTACAGTTAACAAGCTGAAAGTCCTTTGAACATCTTTGTGGTGTGTACAATTGAGATTATAATAGCTGTTCTCCAGAAGCAGAGGGATGGAAAAAAGAGAAAAAGAAAACAAAAAAAGATTATAATGGCTGAAATAATATTGGCTTACATGAGAAAGTAAGAAAATATGATTTCAAAAGTAGAAAGTTTTTTTAATATGGTATGTTAATTCTATTTATCATGGCTACAAAATCTTTAATTTTGATCTCTTCAGAAAGCTGTAGCTGTGAAAAACAGTTTCTATTATAAACTTTCTATATTAACTTGCTATTAGAAAGAAGTGTTCCAACAAATTTTCCCACAAAAGAAAGACATTTTATTTGAATTTACAAGTTTAATTAGAGCAGAACACATCTGAACCTTTTTGATTTTTCACTGGTCTTGACTGTTTCATGTGTTCATCAGCTATGTATTGATTTTTCAGAATATTTATTTTCCACATGGTGAATGTGCCTGAATTATTGCTTGATCAAAGTCTCTCAAGGAATGATGCAAAAATCATCAGTAAGTATCATACAAAGATTTTGGAGTTGCTGAAAAAGACTGATGAAAATACCCAAAATTTATTACTTAATTTACATGAGGTCCTTGTTAGACTTAATTTTACCAAACTTCATACAATCTAAATTTAGAACATAATAATATTTAATCAAGAATTAATTTAACTGCCCATAGATGTTTTTATATGTGAAGCTTGATAGCATTGTTGTTGACCTGATACAGCATGTCATCCATGTGACAGATACACTTTAAGTGTTATAAAGCTAGAAAATAACTAAAACTATGAATTTTGAAATTTAATAAATTTGAAGTAAAAATGGCTTATTCCATTAAGCATTGTGCTTTATGCCAGTGTTATTCAGAGTAGCCGTTCCATAAACTGTTTGTTACGAGTCCTCCAGATGAGGAGCTTGTGTTAGAATGTAAATCAGTGTTATTGCTTCCTTCGTCAAAGAGGAAAAAATAGTATGGAAAAATACCAGCTGAAATAAACAGTGTGCTTGGTGATATAATTGATTTCCACTTTTGGTACAAGCTCCTCATTTCATTACTGATCAATCAGTAATGAACAATTTGCAGACCAGCCTCACTTCATGGACCACACTTTGTGTAGCAGTTTTATGTTGTGCATATCAGACATTTATGATATTGTTGCAGGAATACATGTCCTGGTTAATATAGCTTATTTGTATATAAATGTGTGGCACTTTTAAATTTGCATAATTCTATGGCCTTTTCCCCCCCTAATTTCTGCCTTTTTCCCACAATCTAGTTCCACGTTACCTTCCTGTACAGAAATTCTATCTAATAATAGTGTTTGCTACAAGTAATTGGTTCTTGCTACCATGCTGAGAACTCAGTCATATTCAAAGAGCCAGATCTTGCTCATAAACCATAGTTATGGTAATGGGAAATAGGTAGCTCTGTGTCAGATAGCTATCCCTCATTACTTCTCTGATGTTCGTTAAATTGCCAAAGCAGAGATTTTGTTAACTTTGCCAGACACTGGTTTCATTTCTTAAATAGAGTGCCCAATATACAAGGTTTAAAATGTCAGTCATTGTCAAAAGAGCTATTTACCTTATCTTACCCTACTTTGCCAATAATCTGGCTTTATTTATTAAACAGTTGCTGTAAACTTTCTTCACTTAGGTACTTCAACTTAAGTGAGAAAATACTCCATTATAATAAACAGACAAGCTACTTTTAGAGTCTGCTGTAAAACAGATTAGGAGACTTTTTGAAAATACAGTGATATATTGTTACCCACTGGTGTTTACTTAGTGCATTTCTGTGTCGTAAAATACACAAAATGACCCGTACTTGAAGCCTCATTTTCTGAATGTTAAAATAGTAAATTGTACTATTATAAATATATTGTTACAATTTGTGAAACTCATTTCCTCAGTTTTATATTTCAGGAACTATGAAAATACGACTATTGGTATATGCTTATGGAGTTATAACAATTAATAACTCAAGAGATCAAAACAAAAACAATTATTTAAGTAAAAATATACCAGATTTTTTTTAGCCAATGGATTATGTGATGTTAACAGTTTAACCATAGGAAGATACATCACCTTAGGAAGTTTTAAAGCAAACTTTTTAACCTTAGAAGTATAAAGACTACAGGAAGAGGTTACATAGGGTGTTAAATATATATCAACAAATATGGTCATTAGGAATTTAGACTTGATAAAGAATTTTTTATAGACTAAAGTAATTTGCATATTAGTATACTTAAAATTAAAGCTTTTTCCATTTATCATGTAAAGTTAAAATGTAAATAGTATTTTTTTCTTCTTCCTTTCCAAATACCATGTCTTAATAACTTCCATTGTATTTGTTAGATAATAACGGTATAGGCCTAGTACAGAAAATCACAGTCCATTTATATAACCCAAGAACCTTATTTTATTTTACTAGGACTATTGGCAACCTCCTTGATTAAGTCTATTTCTGAAGTTGTTGAGTAGCAGTAAGCACAGTGTTTGGTTTTCAGCACCTTTTTCACATTCCCCTGTTTCAGTGCTTAGAAGAAATGAAACAGGCACTTTAGGTATCTGATATGTGCAGAGGGCTGAGCATACAGCACTATAGCAATGAAGTGTTCTTTTATTTAATGACCAATTAAAAGAAATTTTATTACAATGTTTTGCATGTTCTACCTTTTCTCCTGCTTTGTAACACATAATATGCATTACACACAGATTTCTGAATTTTAATTTTTTAAACTTTTTAAAATATATCACCAACTTGCTTCTATCTATATCTTTAGCAAACAAAACACATACAGTTCTTTTTTTGAAAATCAGTAGTTTAAATCGATAACAGATTTTAATCATGTGTTTTAGTGTGGATTAATTATATGAGTCTAGTTCCAAAGCCTAAGAATTGCTAATTTCAGGTAGAATGTTTTTTTAAAAAAAATGTCAAATTTTAAGTAGAGGAAAAAAAGAACGAAATTATGAATACATGAATTACTATACATAGTAAAAATTCACTCTTAGCAGTGTCTGAAGTCAAAATATCTTTGACTTGCTCATATATATCTTAAAAAAATTAATGGAAAATTGGCCGCAGCTTTCTCCGGATGGCTACAAATTAGTATGTCTTTCAAATTTATGGATCATAAAACTATAGTCTGTTAAATTCCTCTCTTTGAAGTTCACATAAATATAATAGTCAAATTTCGAGTGTATTTGCCCAAAAAAGGTAAAATTATTTATTGCAAATACCAAAGCTAGTAGGTTTTTGGTTTAAAATGTTAGCTTGATGATTTTTCTTAAAAACCAAATTTTTACTAGTGCCTCGCAACTTAAAGTGAGTCTGTCACATAATTATAGTAGTGAGATGTTGCTGAATATTTAAAACTGAAACTCTCTATCAAGGGTACATGTGGGCAGAACACTAAAAAAAGACTTTTGGCTTAAAATAAATAATTATATATGCATACATTTAAATAAGTTCACTTTAGCAATATCGTCCTGTCTGCAGAAAAAATGTTTTATGTAGTCATGGTTAAAAGGACCTCCATGTAATATATATATTCATGATGGAACAGCTGAGACTGGGTGATTTTCTCAGTTTCCTTTAGTGACGTCAAAATTTTTGTAGTGATATAAGTTCTATTTTCAGAGGGAAAAAAATCTTGCTTATTCTTTATAGAATCCATTTCTTATGTTACTGATAATTTAGTAGAAAGGAATTGTGTGATGACTGAGGGAATATATACAGTGCTGTGGTATCTGATTGTATTTCTTATGTAGATTTTGCTTTTAGATTTAGTATTTTCAGCTGTTAATTATATTCTCTTCCCTCCCCAGCTCACCCCTAAATTCCTAACTGTAATTCTCTTGCCAATATATATTACTATAGAAATAAACAGTGAAAATAAGTTCTCGTATAGCATACTTATTTCCAGATAGACACATAACTACTTTTCTCCTATAAAGTATAATTAAAACATCTAAACTTTACTTTGGAGAATTGAGATTTAGAAATGGAAATTTGGAAAAGACTTTATAAAATTACCTATTTTATTTTCCTGTCTCTAAACTACATTTCTCAATGAATTTGGGGATGTCAAAGCTGTAAAAATTTGTTTTCCAAAATGCAGGTATATTTCTCTATGCTACTTGTTTGGCTGGGTAACATAAATAACAGTTACATTTACATAATCCTTAAATATATTAGTTTTGGTTAGTGAACTATTGCATGACAAAGGAACCACTCAATAGGTAGGAGACAGGAGAGGCCTGCTGCAGTTGTGAAACATTCCTCCGCATGAGGCCCCAGAGAATTTCTTAAACTTCAGAGACAACTTGTTCTGGGAACTGACTCAATCAGAAGACTGAGATTAGAGATAACCACAGATCACTCGCTACAAATAGGCTTCTCACTCAGAGGAGACTCTCCACAAAACCGCTGAAGAAATGAGTTTTTCCTTTTATCGATATGAGAAGAAATCAGGAAATTTGAGGAAAATCAGCTGAATGAAAGATAAGAAGGACCAAGATGAACAAACAGAACACTTGATCCTGGAGAATGTAAATAATGTAGGAAGCAGAAGGGTAAGTTCTCAGTATCCTTGGAGCTTACAGAGAGCAATGGATCTACTAACTGTAACAACAGAAGCTGCTATGAAAGAGAGTAATCAGAGACCAAGAAAGTTCTTGGAATTCAAGATATATATGATTACTAAAGTAAATATTCTGTAAAAGACTAAAGAATAGGCATTGCTGAAAATCTGAATTGAGATCTAAGAAAAGGGCAATATATGAAAAATATAGGAAAAAGGTTGTTGGAAATACGAGAAAAATGATTTAAAAATACCCAGGACACTTAAAAGCGAATGATGAGAAGAAAATATTTTTTTAAGTAGAAGAAAATGTCTCTTAACTAAAGAAAGACTTGAGTGTTTTGATCGAAGGGGACTTTATTTTAAACCTAGAATTCCATTCCCAGTCATCATTCAGGCTAAAGAAAAACATCCTTGGACATACTTTCTGTGCCCTTGTGGAAAAATTATGTGGTGACACAAAATACAACTCTAAAAAACATGAAGACTAACTCAAGAATTTTGTTGAAAAATTCTAGAATGACAGCAGTGAACAGCTGGTGTATTTTAGAACAAAATATCAGAGAACTTTGTGAAGAATGTTGTCAAGAAAAGGATAGCTCCTCATATACATATATGAATTAGAGTCTAAGAATTCACTGTGTCATGCTATTGATGATAGGAAGGCATTTTATCCTGAGGAACAAGGAAGAAAAGCAAAAACTCCAGGGAAAATAAACCATATGAACATGTCATAGGCTAAATATGAAGCAGGTTAAAATATGGAATGATACTAGACTGCTCGTGGAGTGTAAGCATGCTTTCTGAAATGACAGTATTAGGTCATTTAAAAGGGCCAGGAGGACAGGCCTGAGGTTTAGAAGTTCTTTTCACTTTATTATATCTAAGTTAGTTAAATTTAAATGAGATCAAAAGTAATACTTTTAAGTAAGCTATAAAGAAAAAGAATAGGTAGTAGGGTTCTTTTTTGGGTGGCTTTTATCCTATTCTTTACCCATTGCCATTTTCTTGGTTTTCTAACATGAAGTTTTATTTTTATAAAAAAGAACAATAAATACTATTTTTAAATAAATGAAAAAATCACTAAAATACAGCTTAGGACTTTTTTATGCACCAGCCCATCTGAATAAAAATGGCATATAAACAAGTACCATTTCAAATGTAAATAGTTTTTTCTTAGTAGCATTCCTAGTGTTAAAAGAATACTTAATTCTAGTTGAATACATTACACCGAAAAGAGAAAACTTTTGACATGGGAATTTTGTCAATGGAAATCATTTTTTCTACTCTGCTCTCTTTGTAGCTATATTAATCTTAAGAGCTCAGATTTTAGCACTCCTAGACTATTTAGGTCTCTCTCTGTAAGATTAGAGATCCCTGGCTGTTTAATCCTGGCATATTAGGTAATATGTGAATTATTAGTTACTTGTGAGCTGTGGTAAGGGTTAAGTGAGTTAATATATAAAGAAATGCACATAGAATATTGACTGGCACAGAATTAGCACTTGATAGATATTAGCTTTAAAAATAGTGAAAATCTGGCTACTCTCTGTTGCTCTGAGAGATAGATCTGCCCCATGGGACAGCCTCCTTTTGTCTCTTTTCTTTAAAAAACTTGCTTTTGCTTTACAAAAAAATTTTCACAAAAGTGAAAAATCTGAGTTACCCATTAGACATTTATTTAAAGTATCTGGAACCATACTTTATGAGATATTGCAGACTTATAATCTTTAAAATTAAAATGTCATTTGTATTTGTCATTATAGAGACATAATACCTAATCCAAGTTCACTAGTTTATAATTATGTAAAGTAGTCAAGGCATGGCTTTTTTTCTTTATAAGCTGTATTAATAGTCATGAATGAGGTGTTTTATGCTATTTTTTATCAGATATGTAAATCTGATATTTTTATATTTCAAATATCTATCAGATATTTATGTCTTAAATATGAATCTCTCAAGTATAGACCATTATCAAGTCCTTTGAAATTCAATTTTAATCTCAGTTGAATGTGTTTAATAGTATTACTTTTTTATTCAAAACATTTAGGTGTAAATTAACAACAGTTGAATCTCATTTAAAATAATATTTTATTCTAGAGCCTAGATTTCAATATACTTAATCATGAAATAAATATAGAAGTATAGAAGATATTCCTTTGAATGCTGTGTGAAGGTCACAAAGTATGGCGTCATTTTATTGGATGTTTGTGCAATTCATCTTGCCTATACTGGGTGCCTTTTGTGCACTCATAGTTGTGAGAACCAGTTTTGGAGTCACAGAAACTTGGGTTGGAAGACCTATCCCTGCCACTTACTAGCTTTATAATCATGGACAAATTTATTATTAATATTAACATTAGTAGTAGTGTGGACATATAAGATGGACACAGATGAATGAGGCAATTTATAGACTTAGATAAATACAGTATTCATTTTCACCTTTTACCAATGCTTTTCAATGCAAAGTTCTCTTCTTATTTAGTTGTAGAAACTTTTTTTAAATCATTACATACTTGCAATAAGTTGCAGTTAGCAAATGAAACAAAGTTTATAATATTGCGTACCTGCTGCAGTCTCCACTTCTATTTCCTCTTCCTCCTCTTTGAGAAATAGTAAAAAATATTTTACACAAGTGACTATCAAAATGACTAGTACTTTTACATATAAAAGTGTAAATTCCACCAAACAGTAATACATGAAATAATAGGTAAAAGAAAGTTGTTTCTTTTTTTTTTTTTTTGAGACAGAGTCTCGCTTTGTTGCCCAGGCTAGAGTGAGTGCCATGGCGTCAGCCTAGCTCACAGCAACCTCAAACTCCTGGGCTCAAGCAATCCTCCTGCCTCAGCCTCCCAAGTAGCTGGGACTATAGGCATGCGCCACCATGCCCGGCTAATTTTTTGTATATATTTTTAGTTGGCCAATTAATTTCTTTCCATTTATAGTAGAGACAGGGTCTTGCTCTTGCTCAGGCTGGTTTTGAACTCCTGACCTTGAGCAATCCGCCCGCCTCAGCCTCCCAGAGTGCTAGGATTACAGGCGTGAGCCACCTTGCACGGCCTGAAAGTAGTTTCTTGGTTCACTCTGTTTCTTCTCTCCCCTGACTCCCTGTGCCTCCTCCCACCCCATGAAAAGTCTGTATCTACATATGTCCATTGTTGGCTGAAAGACTGGTGATTTTCATTGCCATTGTTCTAAAGGACGACATACTTCCATTGTAGCCCTATAATAAATGAAATAGTGCTTGGAGTCAGCTTGAATCTTTTTGTCTTCAGTCTTACAGTACAAAGTTAAACAAATAAGAAAAGATGTGAGGTTGGACTTTGGCCTTTTTAAGTTAACATATGTGCTTTATTGAATTTGGCAGTATTTGATAATTGTATATTTAAATTATTTTAATTTGCATAATACATTCTTTTTTCTAGGCAGTGATTAATATTTATCATATGCATGGTATATGCCAGACACTTTGCATAAATTCATTTAATCCTCACAACAGCCCTCTTGAGTATTAATCCTTAATCATAGATTACTGACCTATTAGTGGCAGAGCAAAGATTTGAACCTAGGGCTAAAACCAGAACCTGTGTGCTTTTCCACTACACCAGGCTGATTGTTATTGAGTATGGGAAGTTCAGAGTCAGATGGTCTTCCTATCAGTATATAACTGAAATATGAATTTAGTCTGTATTTATTTGATTACAGCCGTTAAGCGTGCCATAACTAAACTCTTCATCATTGTTTGAATATAACACTTTCTGTTGGGCAAAGAGGGTGCTGAAAATGAAATAAACTAGTAGTGATTTTGGAGTGTTTTTTTTGCCATAGAGCCTACCATTAATTTAAAATTCTTAGTGAAAGAATCAGTTTTCATACATGATGTGTTCCTGAAAATGTGCTTACATGTTACCTGATTTTGTACTGGAAAAATAAAATTATTAGAACTTTTTAAAATTCAGTATATATGTTTAAAGGTTTTTGGTTTGTTTTATTGTGTATATTCCATAATGTATTGATTGTTTAAAACATTTTAAAAATAGAATTTAATTAGCAAATTAATGTTTTTACTCTTTTATTATAGAAAATATATGTATTCAAATATGTACAGAAGTAAAAAGAATAGTATTAATAACCCATGTATGCCTAAAATTACCCAGTTTTATTAGTTACCACCTTGTAGCTAATCTTGTTTTGCCCCTTCTTCATTGTTCTCCCCCCCCATTATTTCCACGTCATTTTATTGGAAAATATTTCAGTAGCTATCCCTTAAAATAATAGGGCTGCTTTTTTATTGTGGATCTAACTATAACACCATTATCACACCTAAGCTAAATTAATTAATTGAGTTTTATTACTTTTAAATATCCAGTTATTCTGAGTTCCAAGTACCCCATAAAATCATAAGTTTTTATAAAAACTTGTTCAAAATGAGAATCAAGATACTGCTATATATTGCAATTGGTTGATACGTCTTTGCTTATCTTTTAATCTACAGATATCCCCCTCCTTTCTTTCTTAAGTTCTTGCAGTTTTTTGTTGAAATAACCTGATCATTTGCCTGGCAAATATCCAGGAGTCTGGATTTTGCTTAATGCATCTTCATAGTTTCATTTAAGGCAAATTATGTTTTCAGATGTTTTTTCTCATTTTCAAATTTTCTCAGTTTGTCTATAGTGATTTCAGTGTTGGGAAGAAAAATCTGCTTGTGGGGATTTAATGGTCCTGATCAATTTCCTTAATTTTTGTCAAGGCTGAAGTGAACATTGAACTTCTTTTGAAACACATTTCTAGTGCTTAATATTGACATAAACTTACCATATAAATTAAGATCATTTATATGCTCATATTGCCCATAATTTTAAAACATCATTTTTCATTACTAAGTCCTCAAAATGTTAACATATTGACAGACTTTATGGCTTTCTCTCTTTTTGTGTCTGTCTCTTTCTCTCTCTCTTCTGTCTCTCCCTCTCTCTCTCTCTATATATATATATATATTTAGTATTTCATATGGGTACTCTAACTTTCGTTTTCTTCACAGTTGAACAGTCTTCATTTAAGTGAGCTTCTGAAGGCTAAAGATTTTTCCACTTTTATTATATCCAGTAGTTACCTTTTTTATCTCGATTATATTACTAATGTCAGCAGTTTATGTTCATAAAAACACAAATAATTATGCAAACACTACTATATAAAATTGGTGCCATTGTATAAAATAAACTTTTGTCTGGCAAAAAAAGGTTCAGCAGCTGATGTATAAAAGCACAAGCCCAGTGTAGGAAAATAGGCCTATCAGTGCATAATATGTGAAATGGCAGGCTATGTGAAAGCTAAAGGTAGCTTGTGAAGCAAATCAAATAGCAGATCTGTGCTCCATGTGGCAGGTAGTATGAGAAGTAATAGCATGTGGATGAAATGTTGACACCTCTTCAAATTGGAGAGTTTAGAGAATACATCAGCAGTGAGTTAGCCAGACAGTTGTTGCCACCTGGATACTATACAAAATTGTATAGTGGATAAGTTTGTATTAGATGCTTTTCTCTCTTTCTGTACTTCTCCTGCCATACTATAAACACCCTCAGTTAATTTCTTGATGCCTTAATATAGTTGTAGGGCTGGGTACAATTGCTCACGCCTATAATCCTGGCACTCTGGGAGGAGGAGGCAGGAGGATCTCTTGAGCTCAGGAGTTCAAGACCAGCCTGAGCAAGAGTGAGACGCTGTCTCTACTAAAAATAGAAAAGTTAGCTGGGCATAGTGGTGCATCCCTGCAGTCCCAGCCACTCATAAGACTGAGGCAGGAGGATTGCTTGAGCCCAGGCATTTTGAGGTTGCTGCAAACTAGGGTGATGCCACAGCACTCTAGCCCAGCTGACAGAGTGAGACTCTGTCTCCAAAAAACAAAAAAAAAGTTGTAAAACTCACTATACATTTATTTAATATTAAGCGCCTACTTTGTCCTAGGCATTATGAAAGTAATTATAGATCACTAATTTATATCTAAAATGTCTGTTGAATAATGTAGAAAACAGAAGCAGAAAATTAACAGCTACCTCGGTGGATATTACCTTTCCCCCAAAAGACTCAAATTCCATACATAGACCTTTTTTTCCCTCAGTAACCACACTCACACCCACCCACCCACCCCATCCTCCACCGTACATATATAAAATATGAAAGTTTCTCATTCTCTGAGTGCTATAGATTTAGGCAGATGCTGTTAATAAAGTAGTATACTTTTAAGTTTATAAGGAAGCTCAATCGTGTGTATGTATTGTATGTCTAAACATTCATCTAGATTATGTTGAATGCATTGGTTATATTGAGGAGTGGATAACCTTCCCTTTGCCCCTTGTCTTTTCTGGAAAATGGAAAGTATTTGGCTTCCCATATTCCAGTGATCAGGATAACAGATAAAAAATGCATACTTTGTGGAATAGTTCCAAACCAGTGGTGTTTCCAGGAGGTGACTGGGAGCTTAACTTTATCTCATTCCAACTCCAAATAAGCATATGATCTAAGTAAATTCCAATGCAAATACACTCTCTAGACAAGTGCCCTTCCTATTATCCCCTCACAACAGATTACTACTTTTAATCTTGTCTTATATATAAATTCTTTAACTGCTTCTCTCCCTGGCCACTAATCTAAAATGTCTTCTAGTTAAGCAGATGGAAAATAATAAAGAGCAACTGATCAGAATCCACATGAATATTCATAGAAGTTTGCAGAACAGAAGTAGTATACTAGTGTAGCTAATGTATACAGCAAGAAACAGTGAAAGAGGGGAGCAATGTAGAACATACTATGAAGTCAGACAAAAAAACACCCTGGGCTATCTCCCTTAATAGGTGACCTTGGAAAAGCCACTTAATGGCTCTGTTGTCTCTTAAATGGAGATAATAATGGCTATTGTAAAGATCAAATATTATTTGCCTAGCAAATGATAGAGCTTATTAAAGAGTGGTAGTAGCAGAGATGGTGGTCCAGACTTTGAAAAGTCTTCCCCCATCTCTGCAGTTTTTATGTTATCCTACAGTGGGAGCCCTCAGATAACAGACATAATATGATCTATAGTGCTGGGAACATTGTGGTTTAAGGTAGTTACTGATCTAGGCAAGAAATGTTGAGAGCTGGAGCTGGGACAGTAGTAGTAGGAATAGAAAGAACATGAATTTAAAAGATAGTCCAGAGATTGAAACTTCGAATTTGGAAGTTGAAGAATTGAGAAAGAGTTGAAATGACACTGAGATTTTTTATTTGAATAACCAGATTGGTTGTTACACCACACAGGTAAGGAATACTGGCTTTAAGCAGCAAGAGGAAGCACTGGTGGAAGGGAAAGTAATGAGTTGAATATTTTCAATCTTGGTTTGGAAGTAGTTCAAAGAAGTCCAGGAAGTTCCAGGTTAGTCATTTGAATTTCAGAGCAAAGGTGGGAGGTAGAGACCTGGTCTTTACTATAAGCTCTTTAAGTTTAAAGTCATGGTATATTTAATTTTGTATCACCACCCACTCCTGAAATACATGTGACACAAATAGAATAATTGTTTTCTAAAAACGTAATCGTTAATGTGATTCACATATTTTTAAAAGCCCATCGTCTATTGACTTTCACATTAGGCATGTGAAATGTAATTACTTTATCAGAAGCCAACATGAGAATAGATGGTATGTGTCAAAACCTCCCTGTTACTTTGGAGAGATTTTTAGGGAGAAATTTACGTATATACCAGTATCTCCCTACATTGGTCACACCTCTATTTGATTGCTGCTCCATTTGGATACCATACAGAAAAGGTGGAAATTTATGATAGGCTCAGTAGAGAAATTTATGGTAGGCTCAGCCTAAGTTATTCTTAGGCTCTCAGTAGAACTCAAATAACATTTTCACCATTCTTTAAATGTCACCAGTCTTAGTTGCAAATATCTGAACTTGCCTTGAGATATACAAGAGCAACTTTCAAATGTATTTAACTGTATTTAGTCTGGGCAACATAGTGAGACCCCATCTCTTTAAAAAAAAAAATAAATAAGCAAAAATTAGGCATGGTGGCATGCACTTGTCCCAGCTACTCAGGAGGCTCAGGCAGGGGATTGCAATGAGCCCAGGAGGCTGCAGTGAGCTATGATCTCTACATTTCACTCCAGCCTGGGTGAGACAGTGAGATCTTGTCTCTTTATAAATAAATAATAAATAAATAAATCTTAATTTATTATTTTTTCATGGAGAAGAAAAATGCTTTAATAAAAATTTTAATGTTTTAACAATTGCTTAACCTTTCTGTTTCTCATTTTCCTTCCTAGTTTCCCAAAATAAAATTGAGAATAAACAAATGATACATTAAATTTTTTTAAAGGAGTGTTTTTGTCATAAATATCTAAAATGTTCTAAATACAGGTTCAAATTTAGTGATTAGATAGATATCAGAGACTAAATATTGAAATAAAATGGAAAATAAGAGTATACTGATAACCATGTCCATTTTTGACTTACAGGAATTTGAGGATTTGGAGGTTTGGGGTGATTTTTTTTTTCACTATAACAGTCATCTACTAAGGCAAAACCTTTTTTGAAAATTTACTGTCCAGGCCCACGTCGATCTATGTTTCTTTCTTTTTTTTTTTTTAAAGTCTTCCTGCTGGACTTCAGATCTATGTTTCTGAGTGGTTAAAGCAAATGAAAAAATTGGAAGCTGCTTCAGGAAGCAAAGGGTCTGCCGGGGCTGCAAGAAAATGGCGTCATGGAGGTGGTGGTTTTGCTGGGCTTCCCAGCCTCTCTGCAGCAGCACAGGGCTGTTGCGGACAGTGCTGAGAACATAGTGTGCAGAGGGGTGGGCCTGGGGGCGTGTGCGACTCGGCACCAGAGCCAGGTGACAGTTCGCCTGTGGACTCATTGTGGACGTTAATGTCAGGCTAAGTTATTTACTTTAGAATTTATATTCTCTCCTTTTAAAAACATGGGAATCTTTTAAAAAGAATTACTAGAAAAAAGGTATTTCTGCATTGGAGAGCATTACTTCAAGTTGGTGAACCAGGAAAACAAATGACAGATAACGCATCTTAGTGTATACATATATGTATAACTCCCTTAAGAGAATTCTTATTGAATCTCTAATGCATATGTTCGAAACTAGTAAGCACTGTGATATAATGTTAAGTGAAACATACATAAGATTATATGTATAGTATAATTGAAGTAATATATTAATATGCATAGACATAAAAAGACTAGAAAACAGACTGAAGAAATTATAAAGTCACATTACACAGAAGGAAATACAAACACGTGGAAAAATAAGCCACACCAGTAATCAAAAAACTCAAACCACATAGTGGTACTATTTTATATCTATTAGTGAATTTAAAAAAAAAATTTCTAATGATAAAAGTAATATATCTTTTGTGCTAGGAATTTGGAAAATAGAGAAAAGCTTAAAGAAGACAAAAATCCACAAAATCTCTCTAACCAGAATTTATGATACATTTTGATGTATTTCCTTTGTTTTTTCCTACACACACACCAAAATACACGATGTACTACTATTTCTGAGTAATAGTGTGTTTTAATGTTTTTCTATATTATTAAATGTAATTAAATGGAAAGTATTTTTAACATATATACAAGCATTTATAATTTCAAAAATGAGGTTTTTTATACTATGTATGTCAGAATAACTATCACTCATTGACACTTTTTAGGGATTCCAATGTCTTTCAACTTAATTTTTTTTAGGCTGGCGAGATCTGTGGATTGTATATTTTGAGGTTTTGGGGGTTGAGGGTTTTTTCACACAGAATATTATGGGGATACAATGTTTTAGCTACAGAATCGCTTTGGTACAGTTTGAGTCAAAGTTATAAGTGGGCCCATTACCACTTTGTAATGATACTACCTTAGAACATTCCCACATCTCCAAAAAAGATTGTGATCTCTAAGATCCTCCTACAGTGCCAAATACCTTGTAGACGCTCAAAAGTCCTCCTGGAATTTGAATTTTCATGTGAGAATACTTGGGAGCTAGATTACTTTGGAGGAAGCTTAATATATTAAAATGTGTAATTTTAATATTAAATGCTTAGCAAATGAAGTCTCTATCATTATTGTAAGTTTGGGTTTTTTTTTTTCCCCCTCTTAGAGGCCTCAGTTTTCATTTCCCTTAGAGTCTTGAGTTTTCTTTTCAGTTAGAGGCACCATGTATAAAACATTTCAGGTAGGAAAAGATGCTAACCTGGGAAGAAAAAAATTCATTTTGTTAAAAAAAGATGTAATGAAGTAAAATCAGCAATGCTGTGGCTATATACAATAACTTGGAGGCAATATCATAAAATTAGATTTCCATGTACTTAAAAATATATAGTAATTGAGCCCATTATTTCCCACATTGTACTAAATCATATTTTAGTATCAAGTCTAAATTATAGATGAGGAAAGCTAAGAAACAGCAATTTTTATAAAATTCAATTTACCTGTTACAATCTTAATTAGGTAATTGGTTATATTTCTTTTAATTTTTCTGTTTTTTTCCATAAATAGTCATATTTCTTGTATGACCATTAAACCATTCACCTTTAAGTTATTATCCTTTATGGAAATAATGCAATCCCTTACAATTTTAATAATAAATATTCTGAAACACACAAAAACAATTTATGGTGTTTACATAATTAAGCCCTTACAGTTAATGGTTCTTGATCTGTTTTGGATCAGAGAATGTAAGTCAAGTTAAATATTCTCTTTCCAGAAAAAATGTATATGTATGAAGAATTTTACATCACATTGTAATAGATAGTGTCTTCCCTGAATCCAGACCTGTAGGTTATGAATCTCTGTATTACATATTTTTATATTATATATTGTGAATTTAATATATTGTGTGCTTTTGCAAGTGTCAAAAGTGTATCATCATAAAGCAGATAGTTCTACAACACTGTTGCACTATTATAAATCTGAAGTGATTTTGAATTGTTTGAAATATTTATTGTGTAAGTTACTATCTTTCCTCTGTCTTAGTTTTCTGACAGTTGTGTTTTGAGCAACAACAGATTTTCTTTTCTTATTCTAGATTCTGAAGAGGCTCAGTCAGTAAATCCTTCTAGTGTTGATGAAAATATTGACTCTGAGACAGAGAAAGATTCCCTCATCTGTGAAAATAAACAGATACTTCCCAGTAAAGCACCTCTTCCATCTGCCCTTGATGAGTATGAATTCAAAGATGATGATGATGAAGAAATAAATAAAATGATTGATGATAGGCATATTCTTAGGAAAGAACAACGAAAAGAGAATGAATCTGAAGCAGAAAAGAATAGTTTATTTGCAAAACAGGAGAAAGCCTTCTATCCTAAATCATTTAAAAGTAAAAAACAAAAGCCATCCCGGGTTTTGTATTCAAGTACCGAAAGTTCTGATGAAGAAGTTCTTCAGAACAAAAAGATTTCTACTTCATGTTCTGCCCCTGAAACATCAAATTCTGATATACAAACCAAAAAGGAATATGTAGTTTCAAGTGAACACAAACAGAAAGGCAAAGTTAAAAGAAAATTAAAAAATCAGAATAAAAATAAAGAGAACCAAGAGCTAAAGCAAGAAAAAGAGGGAAAAGAAAATACCAGAGTAGCAAACTTGACGGTTAATACTGCACTAGATTGTCCAGAAAAGACCAGAGAAGAAGGGAATTTCAGGAAATCTTTTAGCCCAAAAGATGATACTTCATTACATTTATTTCATATTTCCACTGGTAAATCTCCCAAACATTCTTGTGGATTAAGTGAAAAACAATCAACACCACTAAAACAAGAACATACTAAAACATGTTTATCACCAGGAAGTTCTGAAATATCATTACAGCCTGATCTTGTTCGGTTTGATAATACAGAATCTGAACTCTTGCCAGAAAGTTCAAGCGTAAAATATTGTAAGCATAAGGAAAAAAATAAGCATCAGAAAGATTTTCACTTAGAATTTGGTGAAAAATCAAATGCCAAAGTAAAGGATGAAGATCATAGTCCAACATTTGAAAATTCAGATTGCACACTGAAAAAAATGGATAAAGAGGGTAAAACATTAAAAAAACATAAATTGAAACATAAAGAGAGAGAAAAAGAAAAGCATAAAAAAGAAATTGAAGGTGAAAAGGAAAAATATAAAAATAAGGATGGTGCTAAAGAACTGCAGAGGAGTGTAGAATTTGATAGAGAATTTTGGAAAGAGAATTTTTTTAAAAGTGATGAAAATGAAGATTTATTTTTAAATATGGAACATGAGTCCCTAACATTAGAAAAAAAATCAAAATTGGAAAAAAACATGAAAGATGATAAATCAACTAAGGAAAAGCATATCCCAAGAGAGAGGAACTGTAAGGAGCGGGAAAAGATTAAAAAGGAAAGTGAGAAATCTTATAGGGAAGAAAAAATAAAAGATTTAAAAGAAGAAAGAGAGAATGTACCCACAGAGAAAGAAACAGAATTTAGTTCTTTGAGTATAAGTGCCAATGATGAATCTATAGGACTACAGTCAGCAGAAAAGGAAACAGACATTGAAAAACAAGAAAAACATATAAAAGAGAGTAAAGAAAAATCTGAAAAACGGTTTCAAACTAAGGAAAAGGATGTCGAGAAGACTGAAAGAAAAAATTTTGAGAAAGAGAAGAAGACAAAACATGAGCATAAGTCAGAAAAAGATAAATTAGATCTTAGTGAATGTGTCGATAGAATAAAAGAAAAGGAAAAGCTATATTCACATCACACAGAGAAATGCCATAAAGAAGGTGAGAAGATCAAAAATATTACTATTAAAAAAACTGATGACAGAGAGAAAAGTAGGGAAAGAATGGATAGGAAACACGACAAAGAAAAACCTGAAAAAGAGAGACATCTAGCAGAAAGCAAAGAAAAACACTTGATGGAAAAGAAAAATAAACAATCAGATAATAGTGAGTATACTAAATCAGAAAAAGGCAAAAGTAAAGAAAAAGACAGAGAGATAGATAAAAAGGAAAAGTCTAGAGATAAAGAAAGTATAAATATAACTAACTCCAAACACACACAGGAAGAGAAAAAGTCAAGTATAGTAGATAGTAATAAAGCACAGCATGAAAAACCCTTATCCCTTAAAGAAAAAGCAAAAGATGAACCATTGAAAATTCCAGATGGAAAAGAAAAAGATAAAAAAGATAAGGATATCGATAGGTACAAAGAGCGAGACAAACATAAAGATAAGATCCAACTGAATAGTTTACTCAAACTAAAATCTGAAGCTGATAAGCTTAAACCTAAGTCATCACCAGCATCAAAGGATACTCGACCTAAAGAAAAGAGGTTAGTGAATGATGATTTAATGCAGACAAGTTTCGAGCGAATGCTAAGCCTTAAAGACCTAGAAATAGAACAGTGGCATAAAAAACATAAGGAAAAAATTAAGCAAAAGGAAAAGGAACGGTTGAGAAATCGTAACTGTTTAGAACTTAAAGTGAAAGATAAAGAAAAAACAAAGCATGCATTAGCTGAATCCAAAAATAAAGAACTTACTAGGTCAAAGAGTTCAGAGTTGACTGATGCTTACACCAAGGAGAAACAACCAAAAGATGCTGTAAGTAGCAGATCACAATCTGTTGACACCAAAAATGTAATGAATTTAGGGAAGTCATCTTTTGTTTCAGATAATAGCTTAAACAGGTCTCCTAGATCAGAAACTGAAAAGCTGGGTCTCAGCTCCAGATCTGTATCAATGATTTCTGTTGCTAGTTCAGAAGATTCCTGCCATACTACAGTGACAACTCCAAGGCCTCCAGTTGAGTATGACTCTGACTTTATGTTAGAGGGTTCAGAATCCCAAATGTCCTTTTCCCAGTCACCCTTTTTGCCAATTGCCAAATCTCCTGCTCTTCATGAAAGGGAATTGGACAGCCTAGCTGACCTGCCAGAGCGAATTAAACCACCATATGCAAACAGACTTCCAACATCCCATCTCAGGTCATCTTCTGTAGAAGATGTTAAACTAGTTATAAATGAGGGGAGACCTATTGTAGAAATTCGAAGATGTAGCATGCCATCTGTCATTTGTGAACATACAAAACAATTCCAGACAGTATCAGAAGAAAGCAATCAAGGTAGCTTATTAGCTGTGCCAAGAGATACTTGTTCTTCTCCCAAACCTGAGATTTTCTCAAATGTGCCTGAAAGAGACCATTCAAATGTGTCTAGCATGCATTCCAGTTTTGCAACCTCTCCAACTAGATCTGTAAACAACAAATATGTTTCAGCTGATATAAATGTCATCAAGAGCACTGTTGTAGTGGGCACTGTAGTGGACTGTCCTGTGCATCTAGAATCATCTAATCAGGTTGGTGTGATCCAAAATAAATCATGGGAAATACCTGTTGATAGACTGGAGACCTTAAGCACCAGAGACTTTATCTGCCCAAACTCTAATACACCTGATCAAGATTCCTCTGTTCAGGGCTTTTATAATCCTGAAAACAAAATATTGAAAGAAAATACTGATTTTTTATCCCTGCACCAGACTGATCTGCCAGGAAACTGTTGTGGTCAGGATCCAGCATCCTTCCTTCCTTCACAGCAGCCTTGCTCTTTCCCCAGCCAATCACTTTCAGATGCTGAATCTATTTCTAAACATATGTCTTTGTCATATGTTGCCAATCAAGAGCCAGGTATTTCACAACAGAAAAATGCAACTCAGATTATTAGTTCTGTTTTAGATACTGATAATGAATCTACAAAAGATACAGAAGATACTTTTGTCTTACCAGAGGTTCAAAAGACGGACACCTTTGTCCCAGTGTATTCTGAAAGCACTATTCAAGAAGTATCACCAAATTTTGAAAAGACTAATACTTTACCCTCAGAAAAGGACTTTAATGGAACTGATGCCTCTGCTCAGCTAAATACACATTATGCATTTAGCAAACTAACTTACAAGTCTTCCAGTGGCCATGAGGTTGAGAATAGCACAACTGATATTCAGGTTATTTCACATGAAAAAGGAAAACTAGAGAATTTGGTTTTAACTCATTTGAATAGGTGTGATTCTGATTTATGTGAAATGAATGCAGGGATGCCAAAAGGAAACCTAAATGAACAAGATAATTCAAAACATTGTTCTGAAAGTGAAAAGTGTTTGCTTTCCATTGAAGATGAAGAATCTCAACAAAGCACTGTATCAAGTCTGGAAAACAATTCACAACAGTCAGTTCAACCAGAAATGCATAAATATGGTCAACTAGTTAAAGTAGAATTAGAAGAAAATAACGAAGATGATAAAACTGAAAACCAAATTCCTCAAAGAATGACTAGAAACAAAGCAAGTACAATGGCAAATCAAAGCAAACAGATTCTTGCTAGCTGTACACTATTATCAGAAAAAGACAGTGAGTCATCATCTCCTAGAGGAAGAATAAGATTAACTGAAGAAGATGATCCTCAAATTCACCATCCACGGAAAAGGAAAGTGTCACGTGTACCTCAACCTGTGCAAGTGAGTCCCTCTTTACTACAAGCAAAAGAGAAAACTCAGCAATCTCTGGCAGCCATCGTAGATTCTCTGAAACTAGATGAGATTCAGCCATACAGTTCAGAGAGAGCAAATCCATATTTTGAATACTTGCACATAAGGAAAAAAATTGAAGAAAAGCGCAAATTACTATGCAGTGTTATTCCTCAAGCACCTCAGTATTATGATGAATATGTAACATTTAACGGATCATATCTCCTGGATGGAAATCCCTTAAGCAAGATTTGTATTCCCACAGTAAGTAAAATCATCATTTGATATACATCTGCAACACAGTCCAATAGAAGTATAATGTAAGCCACATAAGTAATTTTTTTAATATCACAGAGTCAATAGTTTATCATACATAAGTAATTTCAGATTTTCTAGTAGCCACATTTTTTTAAAGTAGAAAGAGGTAAAATTAGTCCTAATAACTATTTAACCCAGTATATCCAAAGTACTGTTTTAACATACAATCAACATAGAAAGATTATTGAGATGTTTCACATTTTTTAAATCTGAAACCTGGTATGCTCACAGCACATCTCAATTCAGACTAATCACATTTCAGAAAGTGCTTATTGGACAGCACAGATCCTACAGTATTTTCTTTTCCTTATCTACTTTTTCTTTTAATCTGTCAAATTTGACATTGTGACCACTTCCTCTTCCCTTCCCTAGTCTTTCATAATGTGGTCTTTTCTGGTTCCTGTGCTTCACTACCTATTTTTTTTTTAATCTCTTTTAATGACTCCTTTTCTCTGCTCACCCATTAAACATGAGTTCTCTTGTGATCCATTTTCCAGTTGACTTTTTGCTTTATGTGCTATCCAGATGTGGAGATTACCTGTCTGTATGGTTTCAGCAGTCTTCACGTGCCAATTAAGGCCCAGAAATTATTACTTAGCCATATCATTTTTGTTGACCTTCAGAATTAAATATAGTTTCCTTCTGAGCATCATCACCTAAATGTCCTTTAAACACCTTGTCATAAAGTGGGTTCTCCAGGGAGTAGATACTGAGATTGTGTGTAAGAAATTTATTGGTGAGTTTTATCAGGAATAAGTAATTATGTGAGATAAGCAGAATTGGGCAGAGTGAGAAGTTGAAATGCAGTGACCTCAGCTGAACCAAGAACTTTGGGGTAGGATGTCCCTTCTGATAGGGGCTCTACCCTCAGGGATCATGCCTTTGGGCACACCAGCGCTCTTCCCTGAAAGGTAATTGGAGAGGGACTCCGATGAAAGATGTTAGCCACCAACACTCCCAGAAGCTGGGAGATGAGTGCCTCATTCCTGCACTAAGAGCTCAAACTTAACATATACCAAAAGGAATTATTTACCCCTCACTTCCTCAAAACCAAATCTGTATTCATTGGTAATGACACTGAAGTAGTAAATGAGCAGTCACCAAATTCTAACCACTCAGCTTCACAACTCCAAAATCTGTACCGTCTACTACTGTCTTGTGTGAGGACCTTTATTATCTCTCACTTAGATCATTGCAGCAACTTTTCTTTATACTTTTAGTCTCCTCCTGGAGACTTTTTGTTGTTAAATTCTATTCTTTTTAAAGTAATAAAAAGCCATTTTCCTATTTAAATACCTAAACTGTGATTAACTGGCTTCCCATTGCCTACAGCTTAAAATCCAAATTGTAAGTTTTGCATACTAACCAGACATTTCACAGTCTGACCCCAGAGTACCTCTCCAACTTCGTTTTCTCATTGCTGCTGCTAAACTCACCAGTATCTCAGCCAAACCGAACTTACCGTTCTACAGAAATCTTTTTTTCACTCCTTTTGGTGCCTTGGCAGTGATGTTCTCTCTGCCTGAAATGTTCTCTCCATCCCCTTCTCTGTCCTTTTCCATGCCTTGGTTCCAGCTGTGATGTCACCTCTGTGGGAAATCTTTTCCAAGAAGAATAGCTTGTGTCTTCCTTATACCTCCCCGATAATCTCATAGTAAATCGTTTGCATGTCTGCCTCCACTTCTCAGCTGTAATCTGATTAAGGGATAGGACACGATTTATCTCTTATAGAATGAGTCCCAAATTTATCTTCAGCCCAGAATATACTACTGATGGATGTCCATAACCACATTTCTAGCTGCTGCTGGATATCTCCTGAGTGTCCCTAAAGATCCTTAAAATCATTATGTCCAATACCAAACCAGTTTATCTCAAAAATGCTCCTTTTGACCTCTGCTTTAATTATCAGCTGTTGAATTTCTCCTGACTGGAAATCCAAAATTCAACCTTGATCTCTTCCTCTCAACCTTCACATCAGATCAATCATCAAGTCATATTCATTCCTCTCACTTCTCTTTCCCCTTTTCTCTGTTACCACTGCTGTGCAAGGACTTCTTTAGCTTCTTAGACTATCAAGTATTCATCATATTCCATATGCATATAATTCATAACTATGTGCTAAGCATTATGCTAGTAATTAGATACCAGAAATAAGTAAAACAGACATTCTGAGTTGCTGCCATAGGTTTCTAGTCCTCATCTAATCTGTTCTCAATCCTTGACTTCCTACTCTCTGAGTTCATTTTAAAACACAGATCTGATTATGTGACTCCTGGGCTAAACATATTCAGGGAGTCCTAATTATCTATAGGTTGAGCTCCCAGTTCCTTATTGTACACAAGGCCCTTCTCATAATTTTCTAGTTTTGGCTCTAGTTACATCCCTACTGTACACACTTCTTATACTTGGAGTCCTCTGACTATGCTGTTTCAAAGATGTTCCTCCTTTCAAAGCCCAGTTCAGAAAAGATCAAAAAGTTACAAGAAAGATGTTTTTTTAGTCCCACACCCACAGAATCTGCCTGATGCTAGTGCCTTTTAAGTCTTCTTAAAAGACAGATTTAGATAGCCTCTAGCAGATTAAAAATAACTGGATTTGGCCGGGCGTGGTGGCTCATTCCTGTAATCCTAGCACTCTGGGAGGCTGAGGTGGGCGGATCGCTTGAGCTCAGGAGTTCAAGACCAGCCTGAGCAAGATCGAGACCCCATCTCTACTAAAAATAGAAAGAGATTAGCTGGACAACTAAAAATACATGGAAAAAATTAGCCAGGCATGGTGGTGCATGCCTGTAGTCCCAGCTAATCTGGAAGCTGAGGCAGGAGGATTGCTTGGGCCCAGGAGTTTGAGGTTGCTGGGAGCTAGGCTAACACCACGGCACTCTAATCTGGACAACAGAGTGAGACTGTCTCAGAAGCAAAAAAAAAAAAATAACAGGAGCTGTGGGCCAGGCACAGTGGCTCACGCCTGTAATCTTAGCACTTTGGGAGGCCGAGGTGGGAGGATTGCTTGAGGCCAGGAGTTCGAGACCAGCCTGAACAAGAATGAGACCCCATCTCTGCAAGAAAGGGGGAAAAATTAGCCAGGTATGATGATATGTGCCTATAGTCCAGCTACTATGGAAGCTGAGGCAGGAGGATCACTTGAGCCCAGGAATTTGAGATTGTGGTGAGGTGTGATGACACCACTGCACTCTAGCCCGGGAGATGGAGCAAGACCCTGTTTCAAAAAATAATAAGAGTTGTAAATAAATGTCATTGATAGACTCTTTCAGCAAAAGCATTTGTTAATGATTCAAAGAATATAAAGCTAGTAACTTAGTTGTTTCTTTTATTCCCCAACTTTATTTCTTCTAAAAGGGTAAGAAATTTTAACAGATAATATGTAATATTATAGGCTTGAAATATAGCTATAACTATAAAGATATTTAAATTAGAACTTTGTACAAACTATTTCAGTAAAAGCAATTTGAAATAAACCATGTTAGGTTGCTGCCTTAATGCAATCTGTTGGCTTCATATATATGTTTGGATTTATTATATATTGTGCCTGTGTGTGTATTATATATACACATACATGTATATGTTATGTGTATACTCTGTCACCTTTTCTCATTCCTGCAAAGATAATATAATACAAGTTTGATTCCCTTGAAGCAATTCTGGGGATATGTCTTATTAGTATTTAGTTGTTGTTTCAAAAGGGACTATAAGCAGAGCTGAGAAATTTTTCTGGATGAGTTTTGTTTTTTTGGTTTTTTTAGTGACAGGGTCTTGCTCTTGCTCAGGCTGCTCTCAAACTCTTGAGCTCAAGCAGTCCTCCCACTTAGGCCTCCCAGAGTGCTAGGATTATAGGCGTGAGCCACTATGCCCAGCCTGAATGAGTTTTTTTTTTTTAATTTTTGTGTTTAAATGAGAAATACTAAAGTAGAACACACAGCACAATATAGTAGAAAGAGCAGTGGATTTCTAATTAGCACACCTGAGTTCAAGTCTAGATTTTGCTATAAACCAGCTGTGTGATCTTGAATAATTCACTTCACATCTCTGATGTTTAGTTTCCACATCTACAAAACAAGAATATCTACCCTACATCAAAGCAGGTTGAAATAGTATATGCCAAGCCCATTTAAACTTTTTAAAACTATATAGTTTTAAGGAGTTACCGTTATCTTAAACCTAGTTCCAAATGACTTTAAGATTTGTATTTATTAGAACTAACATATGTACTCTAGCCATTTGTTCATGAAAGACTGTGTGTTTGAGTTTACTGAACTGAAATTCATTTGTTCAAAATTTAGTTTGAAAAAATAATCAAGACCAGAATAACAGAAATTACTTTAGTAATTTACAATAGTCTACAATTTTTGTAGTAATTTACAATAGTTTGTGCTGTGCATTGACGACGAATCCATTTTGCTCTTATGTGATAAGGAAAGCTTTAAAGCACTGAAAGCTTGTTTTACTTTACAGGCAGCTTTATTTGTAATGTAAATCAGAATAGGTAACATATACATATATGTTTTCATTATGTTACTTTTAAATGTTCATAATTTTGATACACAAAAAATTAGAAAAGTGATATTACGGCTGTCAGCTAAAGTCGACGCTCGGCTGTGGGCGTTCATCTGTGGCTATCAACTGTAGTCGACGCTCGTACCAAAAAGGTTAAGCATTCGTTTTCTTACTTTCCAATATGGCCTTATCCCATTTTGTCAAAATGACATTTAGTCATATTTATGTGATCTGGTTATAAAACCCATTAGAAATGTGGTAAAATGTCCCCAGAATCCATCTAAGTGTTTATTCTTCCATTAAATACTTTTCTCACAGTTTAACCAGGATGCTGCCATTTTTCAAGAGGAAATCAAGGTAGAAAAATAACCTGCAGGTCAGCATTCCCAAAATCAAATGAATGAGGAGCAAAAAGAGACTTGTCACAACCTGCAGTCTACTGTGACCACTAGTAAGAACACACCCTACAGAAATCTTGGAGGAATTCCAAGAGTGGGTGATAAGAGGAAAGTGCACTAGTAGGAGGCTCTCAGAGTATTCTTGAGGCTCCTGGGACTCACAGATACTGAAAGATAAAATCGCCAAGCATGATTTGCTTAAAGGTAGATGAGGAAAACAGCAAAGGGCAAGTTTTCTCAGAAAGCCTCCATGTATCCCTTTGGTGATTTTTATCTCTCCTCTATATATGATAAATGTTCTTAATGGCCACATTTTTATATTCTGCCCATGTCTCTCCTTGTCTTCTTTTTGGCTTTACCTGAATGTTCATAGGCTTCACAAACTCAGCATGTCAGCACTAAACTGAACTTAACCAAAAACCTGGCTCTTCACTCCCTCCTCCATCTAACACCACCTTAACAGTGATTTGCTTCCTCAACTCCTTTCCTACAACCTTGACTCCTAGTATCTGTTCTCCTGACACAACAGCAAGCTATAAGACCTTCCAGTGGCACCCCATTACATATGTTCTACATAATATAATATCTCTTCCACAAAGGGTTAATTAGTTACCTTTGGTGGGGGGAGGCTTTCATGTCAAATAACTTTGGGAAACACTATTAATATAAAAATAGGTTGCTTCACCACAGGACTTCTCAGAACCTTTAATGTGTTTTAATTGTGAGACTCCAAGGTGGGTATATGTGTACAGGTACACAGTGTTTCCCAAATTTGTTCTTGGCACCATTTCCTGTAAATTTTCTCTATGGGCTCATTGTTCTATGGAGCCGACTCTAAAGTTCCTTTACAGAATAGACTACAGCTTCCATTACTCTACCCCTGCTGATCTCTCCATCCTCATTTCACCATTTCTTTTGTCAAATTTGATGTTCCAGGAACTCAGGACTGCTTGTAGTAGTTGCTTGTGGATACTGTACTGTTTTCTTTGTTTCATGCCTTTGATTCTGTTATCCTCTCTTCTAGAAATTAGCTCTTTCCCTTCATAGCCTTTCTTTTTTTCCCCGACAGTGATTCATTTCTCTAATTCTCTACTCTGGCACTTCCTTTGAGGCACAGCTCAGGCACTACCCTCTGGAGCTTTCTCTGGTACCCCAATCTCAGATGAGTAGATACTCTTCCTCTACACTCCTTGAAATAACTAGAGGCCTGTATGATTTTGCAAAACTGAAACAATAGCACCAAATTAAATTTAAAGCAGTTGCCAGGACACAGAAATGAAAATCATGTATTGAAATTAGAGGCCTTAAAAAATTATCAGCCCAGTAAGTTATTTGTCCTATAGAATTCTCCACATTCTGATTCAACTGATTTAATCTGTGTGTGATGTTATTTAACACGTTTTTCAGTCCCCCATAATCCTTGTAAACCGTATGTTGATTATAGAATCTTGATAGATCCAGGTTTGATTTTTGGCAAGAGCTTTTCATATATGGTGATGTATGATTCCTGTGGCATCATACCAGGAAGCAGATAATATATCCAGTTGTCTCACTTTCATACGGGTTGACAGTTAAACTGTTAGAAGAGTCAAGTAAGTTGTACTGTGCCAAAACATACTGAGCTATCTTAACTTTGCCCTGATATACTGACAGTAATTACAAGCAAGGATAAGAGGGGGAAATATATTAAATAGATACTCAGAGGTAGAGGAAGAATATTCAGAGGTCACAGATGGTTATTGATATCTCTTGGATGTCTCTATGTTAATGGGAGTGCATGCATACATTGAATGAGTTTCATTAACCTCCGGCATCTACCAGAAAGCACAGTCCACTATAATATCAAATTAGAGATGAACTCTAAGCTTTTTGGAGTATGAATAGACAAAAGTTATATAGCATGTCACATGTAATAAAAAATTTTGAAAACCACAAATAGGCTATTTTATCTACTTTTATAAAAGACATTTCATTTAATATAACACTGAGGACTTTATCATTTGATTTTTATCATGTCTGCAAAGAGACTTCACTTACCATACCAGTACACAGACTGCTGTAATCTTTATAAGTATTTCCTTCATGTTTGTACCAGCTTTTGTTTTTGTGACTTCTCCCTCCCTGTCTGTGAGCTATCACTTACTGATGCTCTAAAATGTGTCTTTCCATGGTAAGTAACTTTCTTAGTCCTTCTAATTTGCTCTTTAAAATTTACTGTGACCTCAGAATCAAAACATCTAAGATTGTGGAATACCCTGCTGTTTCAAACAGAATGGATGGAGAAGTAACAACCAGTTGTATGATTAGTACTGTATTTTTTAAATCACAGATCATCAAAATTTAAGTTATGCACTAAAAGGGGTTAATTTTAAAAGAGTAGCCCATTACTGTAAATAAATCCTAATATTTTTAATTATGTTTTTAAAATTAGATTACACCACCACCTTCACTGTCAGATCCACTTAAAGAGCTTTTTCGGCAACAGGAAGTCGTAAGGATGAAACTACGTTTGCAACACAGTATTGAAAGGGTAAGAAATGTTTAAATTTACCTTTATGGTAACAAAACAATAAATTTAAATGGCCTACAGTTTTTTATTAGTGGATTTTCCTTATTTAGAACCATTTGAGGAAATGGTTTGATTTTGTTATCTTGTGCTTATCCAAATTTAGGTGGAGAAATTTTATTTTATTTTTAATTACAACCTTTTTCTTTTTTATTTATTTATTTATTTATTTTTTTGAGAAAGAACAAGCAGCTGTAGAGGAATTTTAAAGCTATTTTAGGATAGCTACTCCCATATTTAATTCATAGTGATTATATTTTCAGTATATAAAAGACTCTAATAATTTCTTGTTATCATTTGTTGAATTTTTAGAACTAATAGCAATAGATTCCTAGGACATTTGGATTTCCAAGTTTTGGAGGCATTGCTTAGAACCAATTATTTTAGGACTAAAGTGCAAAATACTTACAAAGCTGTGGTTATGTGTCCTTATAGGTCTGCTGTAGTATCTGATTTCCGGTGGTTACTTTTGGCATGAAATGACAGGAGGAAAAACCTATATTGAAATTGTAAAGGTTATTTTACTTGGATTTACAAAAATATAACACTTATTTTATCTTTCGGGAGGGTCAAGGATCTCTGAAAATGTGATGTAAGCTATGATCCTTCTTCACAGAAATAAATATCTACTCTTTGCAAATAAAATCTTGTGTGTAATTTAACTCATACATGATTGATAGATACCCTGGCAGAGGTTCTTAACTTTTTTTGTTCTGTGGACTCTTGTAACAATCTGGGAAATTTGGAACCTCTTTTCAAAATGTTTTTAAGTGAATAAAGTTCATAGGATTACAAAAAGAAGCAACAAAAGAAAGAAGAGCTGATACAGAAATACAGAACTTAAACAACACTGTGCGTGACTCCCTGTCAATGAGTAATTTGGTAGCAATAAGAAGTTAGGTAATATAGCTCACCAATTGCTATTTCAACCATCACACATGTTTGAAGCCACCTGATATATATTCACCTGTGCACCTATCCAGGTTACAGAAAGCCATACCACCTTACAGTTAAAAATTCTTATTCAGGCCGGGCGCAGTGGCTCAAGCCTGTAATCCTAGCTCTCTGGGAGGCCGAGGTGGGCAGATCCTTTGAGCTCAGGAGTTCGAGACCAGCCTGAGCAAGAGCGAGACCCCATCTCTACTATAAATAGAAAGAAATTAATTGGCCAACTAAAATATATATAGAAAAAAAATTAGCCGGGCATGGTGGCACATGCCTGTAGTCCCAGCTACTTGGGAGGCTGAGGCAGCAGGATTGCTTGAGCCCAGGAGTTGGAGGTTGCTGTGAGCCAGGCTGACGCCACGGCACTCACTCTAGCCTGGGCAATAAAGTGAAACTCTGTCTCAAAAAAAAAATTCTTATTCAAACTGCGCAATTTGCAGAAATGTAACAAATAACGAAATGACATAACACCTTCCACATATTGACCAATAAACAATTAGAATTGCAGCATATTAGCAACTTAAACATCTTAACTTAAACGTCTGACCAATCTGAGAACAAAAAACTTTACCAGTTTGTGGCTGAATAGTTACTAGCTGCAGAATTGCTTGATCCTTGGCCTGTTGTGTTGCACAAGTGTTTCTACATAGAACTGTAGTCATGTCATAGAGCAGCAGATCTAATAACTGCTGGAGTTTTGAAATAAATATAAAATTTGGGGGTATATCTGTAGAAACTATAAATTTGGAAATGTTTGTCATTTCTATGGATGATGAAATTGCAGATAACATCTAATTCCTTTGTGGTTTGTGGACACATTTATAGTTGAAAGAATGCCATTTGGAGGTGAGTGAAAATAAAGATACAATTTTTTCCAATCCAGGTTCACAGACTACCCTTCCTTCATTCTATCCCATAGGCTTTTGGGGGGTATGAGGACTCCCAAGAACCCCTGTTTAAGGGTCATTTTCCCCACAAAAAATAACATTTGAATGCTATGTTAAATGATTGAACAAGGCTTGCAGCCAGAGCCCCTGGCTTATTTCCTCAGAACTGCCCCATATTCTACTCTTTCACCCCAAAAACTAAGAGAAAGCAATACTTTGGCATACCTATAACCTATCTCCATAAGACATTGAGAGGCTCTGTTCTAGGGGTTCAAAGACACAAAATTAAGAATGTTAATCTAAAGTGGAATATTTGGACTATCAATTAAGCAGCATATCTGTATTAGTTGAGGAGAGGGAGGATCTGACTTTAGAAAATACATTTCTCACACTGCTTTGGAGAGATTTTTGGTTATTGCTCTTAATCTCTACAGGACTACAACCAACTTATTAGGAAAACACTTCTAGCTGTGTTTTCTTTGGATCAAGTTTTTGGATGTTTATTACTTCAGGTTGCACTGTACATTGTACTTAATCATAAATGTTAGACTTACCTGTTTATCATTTGTCACATAAGACCTAAGAAGTTAGTTAGGACCATGTCTCTTTGTTTTTTAACTAAATTATAAAACAGTAAAACTCTGCAGTAATGTGTATTTAGATATGCTACCTGCATTCCTGCATTCTCCAGTGGGGAAAGACTAAAGTTTTTGTGAGTTGAAGAGACAATGGGGAACATAGTTGGGTTTGGGAGGAGAAGACTAGACACATCCTTTGTATTCTCCCAGCCTGGCCTCCCAGACAGAGCCAACAAATGATGAATGTTATATAACTGGGGAGTTCTTGGAGTCTTTATTACCTCTGTCCTTGAAGTTCTAATCAGCCCAGATTATCTCTATTGATGTTTAAGCCAAAGAATATAGTTAACACCAGATGGCAAAAGTCTGTATGTAGTCTTTAGGTCAGGATGGGTTGGGATCTGTAGCTGGACTCCAGGAATTCCCAGTTTGCTAAGTGCAGAAGATTGCCTAGATCATTTTATTAACCTTATGGTAGAGTGACTCTGCATATTACATAATTGGAAGTTTTGGACCTCACTTAATATAATAAGGCAGGATTTTATTGATTGTTAGAGGTTTCCAGGTAGTCGGTGTCAGCATACAGTATGTTTATTTCTATGAAAATACTCATGAAAGAGAAGCAGCCACGCCAAGGGGACGCTATTTCACACGCATTAGAATAGCTATAATCAGAAGGATAGGTAATAACAAGTGTTGGCTAGGATATACAGAAACTGGAACCTTCATACATTTGCTGGTGGAAATGTAAAATGATACCGCTGCTTTGGAAAACTGTTTGACACTTACTCCGACAAGTTAAACAGTTACCATATGACCCAGCAGTTCTACTCCTAGTTAACTTACCCAAGAGAAATGAAAACATACAAAAACTTGAGTGCGAATGTTTATAGCAGCATTTTTTATAAAAGTGGCAACAACTTGGAGGGGAGGAAAAGTCCTTCTACCATCTTAAGATCTCTGGGCTAGAAAATTAAATTGATGTAAGACAGATTAATAGAAGAAAAATATACGGATACAAGTTTTATGTGACAGGAGTTCTCATAAGGAAATACCCAAAGAAGTAGCAAGACCTAAATGCTTTCATGCTAGGATGAAGAAGAGCAACTCTGGAAAAAGTAACTAAAATATACGGGGAGGCTAAAGGAAGATGAAAGTTATTTTAACAGTCTGTACAGAATTTTCTTGGCCTCGAGTCCCTATCTCTGGTGATACGAGTGTTTCCTCCTCGTATCAGGAGGGCATCTTTCAAATGGGTTTTATCTCCTGCTTTCACAAAGAAAGGGGGAGGTCAGAGCACTGTTGCCTTTCAAGTATATTTTTGCTCAAAATAATCCTTATTCCAAAGTGGCATATTTTGAGGTGGTATTTTTTGCCACCCTTCAAGCCCAAATATCCATCAACTCAGCAGTCCCCAACCTTTTTGGCACCAGGGACCAATTTCATGGAAGACAATTTTTCCATGGGGTGGGGGGGTGCAGCTCCGGTGGTGATTAAGCAGCTGTACATACAGATGAAGCTTTACTAGCTCGCCCACTACTCTCACCTCCTGCTTTGCAGCCCGGTTTCTAACTTTTATGGAAGACGATTTTTCCACAGGCCAGTGATGGGAGAAGTAGAGCTCTGTGGCTTAGTTCATAACAGGCCACAGACCGGTTCCAGTCTGCAGCACAGGGGTTAGAAACTGCAGCATCAACTGATGAATGGATAAATAAAATGTGGTATATCCACACAGTGGAATATTATTCAACCCTAAAATGGAGTAAAGTACTGATGCATGCTACAACTTGGATGAACCTTGAAAACATTATACTAAGTGAAAGAAGCCAATCACAAAATACCACATATCGTATGATTCCATTTATATTAAGTGTTTAGCATAGGTAATTCATAGACACAAAAGGTAGATGAGGCAATGGAGGATGGGGTAATGGGCAGTCACTGCTATTGAGTACAGAGTTTCTTTTTGGAGTGATAAAAATGTTCAGGAATTAGTGATGGTTGAACATCTTAGTAAATATACTAAAAGAAGCTATGTACTAAAAGCTATGTAAATATAGCTAAAAGCTACGTACTTTAAAAAATAATTTTAGGCTGGGTGCAGTGGCTCACACCTATAATTGTAGCACTTTAGGAGGCCAACATAGGAGGATTGCTTGAGCTCAGGAATTCAAGACTAGCCTGAGCAAGGGTGAGACCTAGTCTCTACTAAAAAAAAGAAAAACTAGCTGGGCGTGATGGTGTGCGCCTGTGTTCCCAGCTACTCAGGAGGCTGAGACAGGAGGATTGCTTGAGCTCAGGAGTTTGAGGTTGCTGTGAGCTACAATGACACCACTGTACTCTAGCCCAGGCAACAGAGCAAGACTCTGTCTCAAAAAAAAAAAAAAAAAGAAACTGCCAGTTTTGGAAAGAAAATTTGTACTTTTGGAACACTAAAGAGTCCTCAAATTTTTCAAGCCTGCTGTGAATAAAAAGCTACCCAGATTCAGGGATTTTTAGCGTATTTAAAGTGATTTTTTTCCTTATTTCAAAAACAATTTGTTGAGGATTGATTTTATTTTTTTATGTTTTGTTCACCTAGGAAAAACTCATTGTATCCAATGAACAGGAAGTTCTAAGAGTTCATTACAGAGCTGCAAGAACATTGGCAAATCAAACACTGCCATTTAGTGCTTGTACTGTTTTACTAGATGCAGAAGTATACAATGTACCATTGGACTCTCAGGTAACATTTTCATTGATACATTTAGAATAAATGCTCTCAAAATAAAATTTGGTTATTTTTAGAATGTATTCTGTAGAAGAAACTTGAATTCAATAGTTATTAAAGCTCAAAGGAGAAAAACAACTCTTTCTGACCAAAGTACTTCCAGATCAACTGGTCCTCTGTTTTCTAAAGCACTCTATAAATGTTTAGATTTATGTTATGGAAGCAGATAATCACCACATAGAAATGTGTTTAGGATAGTGCCCTTACAGAAAATGTGTAATTTGTTTCTAAAGTAGATGTTTTTACATTTAGTTCTGGCCTCAAGCTGCGGAAAAGCTATCGTATGCTGAAAATCAGTGCAGGCAGGTGGGCACCTATACATTGTGATGCTACTAAAACAGGGCCAGGCTCCTGATTTGTTGTTGGATCTTGGTGGAATACATTAATCGTGAAAGACTAGAGCAGTATCTTTAATAAAGTTTATTGCCACATAAAATTACATGAGTTCAGAACCAGTCATTTCAGTTTTGAGAAGTTTTTTATGCCTCGTAAACCAGAATAAATTCATCAATGAGAAGTGAAAGAATATAATGATTAAAATTTTAAAAATGTAAACACAATGAACCATTATCACTCAAGAACAGACTAGGAAATGTTTTTTTAAAGCAGACAAACTAGTAATACAAAGGATAATAGGGAATGTTACAGAGAAAGATTCTTAGCCCCCTCTGGGCTTTATTTTTCTCAACTGTAAAAACAGATTGAATTAGATAAGTGGATTTCAAACTCTCAGGCACCAACTGTTTTATTTCTTCAGAAATATCTGAAGAGAAAGTTAAAATATATAATTGGATCTTAAGAAAGAACTGTTGGACTATGGAAATAGACACTGGAGAGGCCACTGAGGGACTTTTTAGAACTTCCCAATTTAAAGATTTTAAAGGGAAGAACGGGTGGTTTTTAATAACTGAAATGAACAGTTCAACCATTTTGCTAGAGGCTAGACTAGACCATGTTGTATCTTCAGGTTTTTTTAAAGTTTTGAGAAATTAGTAATGAAAATAATTTTGGAGCAATATAAATGAAGCTTTATAATTAAGCTACAAGGAAAAGTCTCTTGAAGAATTCTAGTTCAGGATGGTTGAGTAAACACACACACCTGTTTATTTCCTCTTCTCCCAAAAGTCACTGAAATGACAAAAGACATATAAAAATAAATCCATAACAGGGCTAGAAATTGAGGTGAGAAATTGCTAAACCAAAAACGCTAAGGAATTTCTGATAAGATATAAAACAAATGAAAGCATATTAGTAATGAAATACAGCAGAACTGAGAAATGCTCAGCAGCCTCATACAGGTTAAAAAGAAAATTTCAAAATAAGTGAATTTTGCCCATAAACCCTCAGAATCCATCCCAAAATCAGAGACAAAAAAGATCATGCCACAATAAGCTTAATAATTAAAGGGCTAAAAAACTTAATATTTCTCTTGCGGAAAAATGCTTTTTATATCAAGCTGAAGAAATTATTGCTTTAGTCTGTATTTAGTTTTCTTGGATTTCTACCTAAGACTTGTTTTCTTTGTTCTCTCCTAAAAGTAAATTATATGAATTTTCTATTATACAGGGATTTTGATAATTTGTAATTTATTGTACCTTAATCCAAATTTTCTTAGTGATCCAGGCCACCTGATTTTAAACTCAGATTAAGTTTGATGAGATCCTTTTGTGGTTCATAAGAATGAAAATTGTGTTTTCACACTACTATTTGAGATTTGTCTCTGTCAAACCTTGTTACCACACTGGCACATTACCCATCTGGCCTGACATGGGGAAAAAAATTTAACTTAATGAGATACCAAAATGTGAGGCTTATTCTCTTAACGGAGAAACTTATCCTAGAAATATTTCTGCATTTTGGAGGACTTAAATATGGAACTGTTACCTGCTCTTTTACAGCTGGCTTCTATAGAAAGTCTATGGGAACAGCCTCTGAGGAATGAAGTGGGGGAAAATGTCTACCTTTTCTTGGGTAGGGGCCTGGATCATCCATTAGCCTAGTCTCTTCTCATTACTTCTTCCTTTTCAAAATAAACTTGTAATATTAAAAAACTCAACAATAAAATTTAAAATAGTCAAAACATCTTACTTGAAGACCAAGGATGAAATGATAGCTGCTAAAAACTATGAGAATGTGATTGTCGGGCTGCCTGATCCCTGTATGCCATTTGGATAGCGCTGCTGGTAATAGCAGCAGCAGTAGTAATTAGAGTGAGTGAGTGCTGGAACAAGTGCTTCCTGTATACCCATGCATTGTGATTAGGGCTTTAGAAACACTGTCAATTCTCAAAACAAGCTTGAGAAAGGTACCCCTAGTCCCATTTTGTAGAATAGAAAATTGAGAGTATATGATAAGTTCTAGATTACACAGCTACAGAGCTGAAAACTGAAGATATCCTATCTCAATTCCAAAACTGGTACTCTTAAGAGTTAATACAGAATTTCTTTATGAGCACTGCAGACATTGGTCCTGGAAAAAATGTTGGCTTCAAAGGCAGCTGTCTCCCACCTGGACACTTTTTCTCCCCCTCCCTATAGTAAACTTTAACATTGAAATTAAAGCTGAAATTGATTAAACTGTAATAAGAATGTCTGTCACAGGCACAGTACTTCATATGACATGCTTTTTTGAAAAATATTTTGGACTTAGCAGTAAAATTCTATTTAGTTAACAACTAAATCCAGCATCCTGAGAATTCTAATAACTAATCTATCTACTCAATATGGAAATAAAAGCTTTATCAAATTTTAACAGTATTCAGTTTTTTATCTTTTTTGATATATATTTTATTACTAAAAAGGCATATACCATAAAAATATAATGACATAGATTTTTAAAGTGATTTATTGTATAATACTCAACTACTTTTAATGTTCTCTTTTAGTCTGATGACAGTAAAACTTCTGTGAGGGATCGTTTTAATGCAAGACAATTCATGTCTTGGTTACAAGATGTGGATGATAAATTTGACAAATTAAAGGTATGTATGTTTAGAAGTAAGCTTTAAAGGAATGCCTCCCCTTTCTTAAACAGAAAGTGCAGTTCCATCAGGGAGAAATAATTAGGAAGGGAAATACTGGTTAGTCATGAAATACCCACGCTAGCCCACAATTGGAAAGATAAAGGGAAATAAAGACCACAAGTCTATTTTAAGGAGTGAGGTAGTGTAAAAGATGAAACTACCACAAAAAAAGTAGTTTCCAGTGTGGGGGTTTGTGTACCTGTCTCCTCATAGCTCTGTCATATGAGAGAATAGGAGAATGGTACAAGAAGAAATATATTTCTCAAATTTATAAAGTATTTTATTTGAGATTTTGGTCATTTCAAAAATCATCTCTCCCTAGATTTTCATGATTCCTCTGATAATTTGAAGTCTCATAATTTGAAAGAATATTTTCAAATTAAAGTCTTAAAGATCAAAGTGATAGACCCAGAAATAATCTGCATGTAAGTACATAAAGAGTAAAACATAAATGGATTCATAATTCAAACCCATCTCATGATATATCCATCTGAGTCCCCTAAGAAACTACAGATGAGATTAATTTTTAAAGCAAATTTAACAAAATAACCAGTTAACTCTTCTCTTCTTTTAAATAGACCTGTCTTCTAATGAGGCAACAACATGAGGCTGCGGCTTTAAATGCTGTCCAGAGATTAGAATGGCAACTCAAGCTCCAGGAACTTGATCCTGCCACCTATAAATCTATCAGCATTTATGAAATCCAGGAATTTTATGTTCCCCTTGTTGATGTTAATGATGACTTTGAATTGACTCCTATATAGCAGTCATTACTTCCTGATGGTGTCATCCTAAATTGATGACGCTCAGGCGTTGTACTGTGGAACACTGCCTTTTGACAAAAATACTGATGGTATGCCTTTATAATTGTTCTTAAAAGTTCAATTAAAGTTGGGGTATGTAGTAAACACTGTCATTTTATAAAAAGTGAAGAGGATTATTTTGGGTCTTAGATCCAAACACAGTTTCTATCAGAAAACTGTTATTTATATTGGTGAAAGGTAACAATTGCATTAGAGCACGTTGGCAGACTATGGGAGGTATTTAAAAAGTTGAGAGTCTTACAGCGCTGGAAGTTGTTAGCACTCTAAGTAATGAGATAACCACTAATATTCAGATCTCTTTCAGGTTTTATTGAAAATATATCAGTAAACTAAAAGGTTCAATTCCTACCAAATAGTTTCTAATGTGGAAGGAAAACTTGGCACAAATTTCTTCAGTTTATTATATCTGTAAATTAATTGTACAGTTTTCTTTTGAAAGTTTTAATATTGTCTTCCTTTTTAATAACTTATTTTATACATATTGTGCAGATGTAAATCTTGTAATTAACGGTCAAAACGTATACAAAGGGATTGGTAGTCGAAACATGTACAAAAAAAGCTATAAAATTGTTTTGTCTAATGTTTTATCGGACCAAAGTTGTAGTTTGTGTGGAGTGTAGTAATAGTGTGTCCAGGTAGCAAAATTTTTAAATAAGGCATGCATGTGTTTGAGTTAGCTTGTTTTCATCACCATAACTGTAAAGATTGTGACTTAGTTGTATTGCATGCTTCCTATAATTTAACTCTCTCCATAATGGATGCCTGGAACAGTGTAAGACGTTTCATACTAGTCTCCTGTGATAGAACCTGTGACTTACTGTGTTGGACATATTATTTAGCATTAGTCATACAAAGAAACTTAGCTCTTTCTTCATCTTACAGTAGAGCCTGTTTTCTCCTGGAAAAAAATTGCCTTTGAATGAAAATTCTGAAATTGTAAATGTCTATTTTAATACTCAACTATGAAAGTATCTGTGAATATATGTAAATATGTTTAATAAATTTTATTGGTCATGTTAAATCATTGTAAAACTTTTTTACATTGCTTAAATTTAATGTTTTAAGCTTAATAACCTTTGCACTTTTAAAATAAAAACAATACACAAATCAAAAAGATATTTGGTCATCAAAATAAGTAAAAGAAATTTAGGAATATTCTAGTCGATCTCAGAAGCGTTTATGAGAAATTAATTAATATGTTGTGTTTTTTTCATCGTATCAAGATGTAAAATTTAATTTACAAAATTTTATAATTGAAATAAGATTTGATATGCTGTTTTATAATTTTAAATATCAGCAATATCCTTAGAAAAAAGTCCAGTTTCTCATATAATGTGATATAAACTAAATATTCAGGAATTTTTCAGATCTGAAACTTGCTGCTGAACTTAATAAACATTTTTGAAAAGAAAATTAGGTTAGTGTAAAATTCATAAGTGTATATGAGGTAAAATTTACAAAACTTACCACAATACTTTCTTGAATTAAAAATAATACTGAATGTTTTCTATTTCCTAGAGAAAAGTAAAGCAACTATATGGGAATGAAGTGATTTAAATTTAGTTTGCAAGTTGGAAATCCCAGCTAATGGGAGAGAATGTAAAAGTTTTTGAGTGCAAAGGTACATATTAAGCTTAGGGATTTTTGAATTTTTACATCGATTTATATTTTAATTCTTACTGTACTTGGCATGCGCAATAAAGCAGCACGTGTAAAAAAATACACAGTGCAAGGACTTTATTATAAAGGTTGGATGTAGTTTTCTTTAGAAATGTAGGTGGGGGATTTTGACGTTTTTTATTAGATAAATGGAGCCAGAAAGGCAGGGTAGATTTTGAAGCACTGGTTTTGTTGAAGTTAAGTTTATTAAGGCTGGGAACATTGAGAGCTAATTTATATAGCAATACTTTTTAATATGAAAAACTTAATGCAAAGTTTGTTTATACTTTTGCCTAAAAAGGAACTTTGATGGGATAGTGTAGCAAATCATAAAAATCAAAAACCGGTATTATTGAGCATTGAAGTTGTAGAAAATCAGAGAGGGGTAAGCTCATGCAGCATTTTGTTCTGATGGTCCAACCAGAAAAGGGGCAATATCACTGGCCGAACAGAACAAGCTTCAGAAGAGAAAAACAAGCAGGAATCGGGCAAATTTTAGTCATCCCAGCTTTTTATCTTAACCACAGTTCTCTCACTCTTCATTGGTACCTCAGAAAGCTGGAGCCTCTCTGCCATGATTCTGCTTCTACAAATTTCCTTTGTAAAGTGACTGAAAACTAATCATGATAACTTAAAAGACAAGTTAATACCCTCTCATTGGAAATGTATTATCAAGTAAGTAGCTATGGGCTTTTGGTATTCCAAAGCTCTGGAATGCTAGAAAAAACTTGGAAGGGGGTATATGCCTAAAAAGGTTTTGGATTGATCCTGAAAGAAAAATAAAGGATGGTTAGTTTAATCAGTGATACTTTTTAAACTATTCAAATATCATGAACAAGATACTAAATTGTACCTAAGGATTTGTATTTCTTCAAATCTTGTTCTAAATCATATCTGTTTAATAAATGATTAGTTGATATTTGTGCATGTTATTTAATAAAGAGTTATATTTTTATAGAAAAAATAAGAGTGAAATGTGTGTTAAATATGTTTTTTACTTAATTTTCCACTCATGTATGATTGTAAGCCAAACAGCAATGTTTACTTGAGCAGCTAGCAAAATTGCAGAAATATTCATCATGAGAAAACAAACAGTCTCTGAAGAATTAGTTTTTCAAGTTAAAATCTGTTCAGTAATAAGAGGTCTCACAAATGAATTTTTAAGTACAGGCATACTTCAAAGATATTGCAGGTTCAGTTCCAGAGCATCACGATAAAGTGAGTCACAAATTTTTTTTATTTCCCAGGGCACATAAAAGTGATGTTTACACTGTAGTCTGTTAGATGTGCAATAGTATTGTGTCTAAAAATACAGCATAGGCCAGACACAGTGGATCACACCTGTAATCCTAGCACTCTGGGAGACCGAGGTGGGTGGATTTCTCAAGGTCAGGAGTTTGAAACCAGCCTGAGCAAGAGCAAGACCCCATCTCTACTAAAAATAGAAAGAAATTAATTGGACAACTAAAAACATATAGAAAAAGTTAGTCGGGCATGGTGGCACATGCCTGTAGTCCCAGCTACTTGGGAGGCTGAGGCAGAAGGATCGCTTGAGCCCAGGAGTTTGAGGTTGATGCAAGCTAGGCTGATGCCACTGCGCTATAGCCTGGGCAACAGAGCAAGGCTCTGTCTCAAGAAAAATAAATAAAAATACAGTGTATATATCTTAATGTTAAAAGTATTTTATTGCTAACAAAATGAGCAAATACTATTGGGAAAATGGCACCAAACAGACTTGTTTGATGCAGGGTTGCCATAAGCCTTCAATCTGTAAAACACAAAAAGTGAACACAATAAAACCAAGGCATACCTATATTAGACATGCTGCAAACTTTATAACTGCAAAAATCTCAAAAGATCCCATGAAGCTTATTTTAATGGGACTTAAGAATTATAGTTATTCTGAAATAGAGTGCAGAGATAAATATGTATTTTTCTTTTTCAAAAGGCAATATTCTCTTCACATAAAAACCGAAATTTTTATAGAGAGGAAATTGACTATTTAAAACTCATAGTCTTCCTGTTTTAAGTTTAAAGAAAGCATTTTCACCATTTTTTATATTTTAGGCAAAAAGTGTTATAAGAGATATATTAATCTTTGGAAAAGGTGTGAATAGTGGTTAAAATATATTGTAGTTCATCTTTCTTTTAGTGGCTTCTTGCAAGTGGTCTTTGTACCTAAAATAGAGTTTTCTTTTAAGCCTCCAGAGAAATAGCCACCCAGAATTTCCAGTCAATAAAACCAGGATTTATAGAAGAAACTGAGGCAAATAAAGTTTAAACAATTCCATTAATCAAAATGGCTAAAAAATATCTAGAATTATAAATATTAGCATAATATAGCAAAAAGTACAATTAGAAAGATTGGATTTTTCAGTGATTAAATCCTATACAATACCTACAAATATTTTTGTACATGTACAATATCTCTGTAAGAGAAGATAGCATATAAAATTTTTAACAAGGATAAACACAGTCTGCTTACATGAGGATTCAGCTTTACTAGGTACATTATTCAGAGAACCTAAGAATATATGAAGCATATTTATTTAACTCTATTGATGAGTTTTTAAATGCATTTTTTAAAAAAACTGCATCCCATATCCAAATTATACAACTGGTACTAGAGCTTTTAGGTAACTATCTTTTTTCCTCACTTTTTAAAAAAAATTTTGCTGTTGGCATACATCAGACATATATAGCTTATGTTTACAGGTGGAAAGTACTACCTATGTACCCATCACTCACCTTAAGAGAACACTTATCAGTACCTTTCTCCCTAGTTTTACTTATAATCTATCCAATAAAGATACACAGATCTATAGGCAGTTTGATAAATCCTGACAAATGTAAACACTCATGTTACCATCAGTGAGATCATACTGTAAAACATTTCCATTACCCCAGAAAGTTTACTGGTGCATCTTCCAAGCCAATACCCCAGAGGCAACCACTGTACTGTTTGCCATTGCCAACAAATAGTACTTAGTAACATCACAGAAATGGGATCATATGGTATATGCTGTCTTGTGTCTGCCGCCTTTCTCTCAACATAAGGTTTTGAAATTTATCCATGTCCTATATATCAGTTATGAGTAGTAATTTATTATTGAGTAGTATATGGTACAAATTTGTTTATTCCTTCCTTGTTGGCCGTATTTGGATTGTTTCCAGTTTGGGACTATTGTGAATAAACATGCTATGAATATGCAAGCCTTTTTTGTGGACATATTTTTTTTCATTTCTCTTGGGTACATATTGTTATATTCGAGATTTGCAGGGCTACAGGACAGAGAGACAGTCACCGAGGCTGTAATTATCAAAAGTTTTATTGTCTAGCTCGAGCTAGGGTCCGAGCCACCAGGGTGCCAGCGCAGTGGCCTCTTTTTTGGGGCAGGGACCCCCCCTTTGTGTGCTAGTGACCTTTTTATAGCAAAGTTGTTTATACACTGATCATGCATCCACCCCCACAGTGATTTTTACTTTATCCTGCCCCCGATAGGCTCTAACCTGTTTTGGGTCCTAGCTGAGAGACTCTGGTTTTTGCGGGTTTTTTTGTTTTTGTTTTTGTTTTTTTGCATCCCATAATGTACTCATAATGCCTTGCGGTTAGCAAACAAGCAGTAAACAGAAGCTGGAAGGTGTCCATTGTCCTTATAGCCCAGTATCTTACAATATCATGGAGTATAATCACTAGGTGATAGAGTAGGTGCATGTTTTACTTCATTAGAAACTAACAGTTCTCAAAAGTGGTTGTACCATTTTATACCTCTGCCAGCAACCAATAAGAGACCCAGTTACTCTGTATCCCCATCAGTTTTTGGTATTGTCAGTCTTCAATGTTTGCCATTCTAGTGGACATTTAGTGGTATCGTGTGGTTTTAATTTGCATTTCTCTGATTAATCAGTTTGAGCATACCTTTCATATGCTTATTAGCCATTAGTACATCTTATTTTGTGAAACATCCAAGTATTTTGCCAATTTTTTATTGAGCTGTCTTTTTATTGATTTGTAGAAATCCTTTATAAATATTCTGCATAAAAAAGTCCTTTGTCAGATACAGTTGTCATGGATGTTTTTGAACTAGTGTGGCTTGCCTTTCTACTTTTCCTTTTTCGTAGAGATGAGGTCTCACTATGTTATCCAGGTGAGATTCCAACTCCTGAGCTCAAGTGATCCTCCTCTCCTCAGCCTCCAAAGTAGCCAGGACTATAGGCATGAGCCACAGTGCCTGGCTTCATTTTTCCAAGTGACTAGTGTCCTCACTTTTTTTTTTTTTTTTTTGAGACAGAGTCTCACTGTGTTGCCCGGACTAGAGTGCCATGACATCAGCCTAGCTCACAGCAACCTCAAACTCCTGGGCTCAAGCAATCCTCCAGCCTCAGCCTCCCAAGTAGCTGGGACTACAGGCATACGCCACCATGCCAGGCTAATTTTTTCTATATATATTAGTTAGCCAATTAATTTCTTTCTATTTATAGTAGAGACAGGGTCTCGCTCTTGCTCAAGCTGGTTTTTTATTTTTTTTATTTTTTTTGAGACAGTCTTGCTTTGTTGCCCAGGCTAGAGTGAGTGCCGTGGCATCAGCCTAGCTCACAGCAACCTCAAACTCCTGGGCTCAAGCAATCCTTCTGCCTCAGTCTCCCGAGTAGCTGGGACTACAGGCATGTGCCACCATGCCTGGCTTATTTTTTCTATGTATATTAGTTGGCCAATTAATTTCTTTCTAATTATAGTAGAGACGGGGTATCGCTTATACTCAGGCTGGTTTTGAACTCCTGACCTCGAGCAATCTGCCGCCTTGGCCTCCCAGAGTGCTAGGATTACAGGCATGAGCCACCGAGCCTGGCTGCCCAGGCTGGTTTTAACTCCTGACCGTGAGCGATCCCCTCAGGCTCCCAGACTGCTAGGATTACAGGTGTGAGCCACTGTGCCCGGCTCAGTTTCCTCACTTTTTAATAGCACTTTTCCACTGCCATGATTTTCTCAGAATGTTTAGTGGATATCTTAACCAGTGCCCCCAAAACAATTTTTTCTCTTTAATTACTAGCAACCATGAGTACAATACTTTTAAGTCTCTTGGAAACAGCACCTCTATGCCTTTTAAAGCTATTAGTATTTAACTATAAGAAGTTTTATTTAAAACCCCTTCCCAAATTAACCCTCTATTATTTCTTGACACCTTTTCCATATTGTCTAGGTTGTAGAACAACATTATGTAGTTCCTAGTACTATTTGTTTCTTGGTTTTTTAAGCAAAGTGTGGATGGTCATGAAAAGGCCCAGAGCCACAGGTGCATGTGGCCAAGGTAGAGGAGCTGTCTGAAATATGTCAGGGGGCACCGTTGCCAGCTCCTCCTGCTGACCCCTGCATCCATGAAGTCAACCCACACACTCTTAATCCATGTGGTGTGCCAGGACCTCTTGTCACTTGAGGATTTACACAGCATTTACTTAGGGTCACCAGTTCTTAAACTTTTTAGTCATAGGACCCCTCTGGAGCCCTAAAGTACTTTGCTAGCTTTTGTTTATGTGAGATATCTGTTGATACTTCCTATATTAGAAATTAAAACAATTTTAAAGACCATCAGTATTTATTTATCTCTTTTTTCGTTGTTTTAAGAGACAATATCTTACTCTGTCACCCTGGCTGGAGAGCAGTGGCATAATCATATCTCACTGTACCCTTGAATTCCTATGCTCAAGTGATCCTCCTGCCTGAGCCTCCCAAGTAGGTGGGACTACAGGCATGCATCACCATACCTGGCTAATTTTTTTTTTTTTTAATTTTTTTAGAACAGGATCTCTCTTACATTGCCCAGAATGGTCTCAAACTCCTGGCCCCAAGTGATCCTCCAACTTCAGCCTCCCAAATAGCTGGGATTATAGGCATGAGCTACTGCACCTGGCTACCATGTTTATTTTTATAAAAAATATATTTCCAAAACTAAAAATTAGAAAAGTACATTATTTTACATTTTTCAAATCTCCTTAATAACGTCTGGCCTAATAGAAAATATCTGGAATTTCGTATCTGCTTCTACCCCTCAATGTCTGATCTGTTTTGCTTTTTAGATTTTTTGTTGTTGAAGAAAATCTGGCCTCACACAAGTATGTAGTAGGAAAAGAAATAGTTTAATAGGTTTTCAGATAATTGTGGGCATTATTCTTTAATTCCACATCAAAGCATAGCGAGCAGTTTCTAAAAGGTTACCTTGCAGAATCTGAAACCATGAACTTTTCTTAATTCTATTTTCATTAGTCTGTCTTGCACTTCGAATAGCTCTTTTACCTATGCATGATTTTGTAAGATCCGCATTGATCCTTTGGAAAATAACTCACTGAAGTACACAGATCTTCCAAATGTTGACACTTTTCATTATATAATACCAAAAAATTCACACTTAATGTCATCACTGGGTCTCAGGCAGAAATATCTTTTAACCACTTCCGTGCGGTGCTCACCAGCCATGACGCCTGGCCCGCAGCTGGCGCGCACGGTCCGCGCGGTGGTGTGTGCTGCGCAGCCACGGCGAGGCCGTCTTGCTCTCGTGTGGGGAGGAAAGCTTCAAAGCACTGAAAGCTTGTTTTACTTTACAGGCAGCTTTACTTGTCATGTAAATCAGAATAGGTAACACATACATACATGTTTTCATTACGTTATTTTTAAATGTTCATAATTTTGATACATGAAAAATTAGAGAAGTCACATCACGGCTGTCGGCTAAAGTCGACGCTGAGCTGTGCGCGTTCGTCTGTGGCTGTCCACTACAGTGGACGCTTGTACTGAAGTTGTTAAATAGTGGGAAGCTGTAAATAGATGACATATATACACAGGTGTCCCAAAATTCTAATTTTCACTAGAAAGCACAGGCTCTATCATTGGCAACAAACGCTGTCAATTGTTTTCCTTAAAATGACATACTTCATTTATATTCAAGAAAATGTCTGCCCAAGAGCCATGTATGATTAACCATAGTTTGTCAGTTATTTTTTTCAGGCAAAATGATGTTCCATGGAAAAAGCAGGCGGGGGTGGAGGACCTGTGGCCTTGAGATCACATGTGGCCTTCTGGATCCTTGAGTGTGCCCCTGACTGAATCCAAATTTCACAGAACAAATCCCTTTACTAAAAGGCGGCACTTTGGGATCTGGAGGGCCACGTGGCCATGAGGTCCCAGGTTTCCCACCCATAAGGGGACAAAAGTATTTTATGCATTCTTCCATTTTGCTATACAGTAGTTAAAAAGATGTGGAAGCAAGGGTTGAGATTTAATAAAATCAATGACTTTTACTGCTTTATCAGGAACATTCTTAAGTTGGCTTTTTTTTCTTTAATGTGAAAGCTTGTCAGTGGAGAATGTGATAATTTCTAGTGAAAGGACAGCCTTGTTAATAAACTAGCTAACAAAGAAAGATAAACTACCAGACAGAAAGTAAGAGAAATAAACTCAGCACATAATTGCCCCTTAAAAGAGAAAACTCACAGCACAACTGCCCCCTTTGTTTTGTTTGATTAAACACCTGGGACTCAACTCCCTATCTTCAAGCCTAACTCTAAGGGTTTGTTTTCACAGCCTTGAGGAGCCCTAAGTTGACAGTAGGAGTATGAGCTCTTTGTCTCAGTTCCTGCTAGGACCACATTTCAAGGACTTTGATAAGCCAGCCAGAGAAAAGAAGAAAAAAAAGGAAGGAAAGATGGCCATCCGGCCCTCCTATTATTAGTCTGCAGCAAAGAAAAAACAAAAACCATTTTAACTTTTTAAGATCCTGAGCTGCTTTTCCTCAGCTGCCAGCACTTTCCACCTTCCTTCTTGCGGTACCGTGCCATTTTCTTTCTTTTCTTTCCTTTCGTCCTTCCTTCCTTCCTTCCTTTTCTTTCCATCCTTCCTTCCTTCTTTCTTTACTTCCTTCCTTCCTTTCTCTCTCTCTCTCTCTTTCTTTCTCTCTCTTGCTCTTTCTCTCACTCTCTCTCTCTTTCCTTGAGAAAGTAAAGTTTTTACTACTCTCTGTCCTAATCTTTCTCAGCCTGTGCTTCTAGTGAGTCCTCTCCCTAACGCTAGTACAGTTGGATGCAGCTGCCTCAGTTTGTGCTAAGGTACCAGCTGTTTCAGTGCAAATAGCAACACAGTTACAAGTTATTTTTTACAAATAATAAATAATGTCTTCCTATCATTATGAAAGTAGTTTTGACCTCACAGACCACCTCAGCGTCCTGGGCCCAGAGAAAGTCTGTGGACTACGCTTTGAGAACTGCTAAACTAGATTAGCACTTCTATAAAATAAAGGTGAGCTAAAAATACAAACTTGCCCAATGAGTTTACTGTATGAATATAATAGAAGACAAAAGAACTAGATTTTTGTGGTTGCTTGGTTTTTGCTAAATGAGAACATAAATCTATATTTACCCCATACCAATTCCTTGATGGCTGCTGGTGCTATATAAGAATTCCGCCATCACTACAAAAAAATTTAAAAATTAGCTAGGTATGGTGGCACACACCTGTAGTCCCAGATTCCTGGGAGGCTGAGGCAGAAGGATCACTTGAGCCCAGGAATCCCAGGCTACACTGGGCTGTGATTTTGCCACTGTTCTCCAGCCTGGGTGACAGGGCCAGACTCAGTCTCTTTTAAAAAAAGTAGAAAAAAAAAGAATAAAATCCTCCCTTTGGCTTCTAGAGTTGGAGATCTTACGTTCTTTATTTTAATACTTTAAATTGTGGGCACACTTTTCTAAGTTAGTTACTTCTGAACAGCTTTGACTGTTAGACAACTCTTTCCTACAGAGCCTAAGCCCCACCCCCATCCCCACCCTCACCCTCACCCCCACCCCCAGTTGCTATTACTGCCCTCAGGAGCAACACTTCTAGCAAGAAAAATAGTCTGTAGATGTATTATATAAACAGATATTATAAATAATCCATGGTTTAAATTTTCCAGTTGGCTAAACCAAAAATTTGATATTAGTGCAGAACAAATATATCAAATGAATCCTGAAACAGACTCATATATACTGAACTTTTGTACCATGTTAGAGGCAGAATTTCAGATTAGTGTGGAACAGACTATAATGATAATATATATCATTGGGTCAGTTATAAGACATAAAAAGATAGGGCCCTGCTTTGTGACAAGTTCAAATAAAATTTTTTATGGATTGAAGTTAGACTGTTTATTCAAGCAGTTATTTGGCCTTTACTAGGTGCCGGACATTGTGCTAAGCACTAAGCAGATATAGTCCCTGCCCTCCTAGAACTGAAGTCTACGGGCAGCGCAACCATAGAATTTATCATCCAAACAGAACACTTGTTACAAGTGTGAGGGGGCTCTGTTAAAAATTACAATTGGGCTGTGTGGTCAGAATTGCCTGAGCTCCAAACAGGAAGGGCCCCTGACCTTGACCTTGTGCTTTAGGGGCCCTCGTAGGCTGGGGCATCTGCCACACCAGGAGATGTGCGCACCAAGTCCACACGCATCTCACGTTTTTCTTGACCATGTTCCAGGTTTTCAGGACTCTTAATTCCCTACCCAGTTAGCCCTGAGCCTACCTTCAGGGTCTACATGTTTCCTTCCTGTGGGTCTATCCTCTCAGGGTGGGCTTCACTGCAGGTGTGAACCCCGGGGCTGGCCAAGGTGCTGGTGCTTCAAAGGGTGTGGACAGAATTGGGACATTCATGCAAGGTGTCACTCGTGCTCCTAGAGGCACAGGACAGAGCCGGCAGTGAGGAGAGAAGGGAGATGTTATGGAGACCTGTACTGACACGGAAAATGTTGGGCGCCAGGATGTGGCCGCTTGCCGTCTCCCTGTGGCTCCGCAGCTCCGCGGGCCAGTGCCGCACATGGCCAGTTGGAGGGCACGGTGCTGCGGCCGGGCCCACGCAGGTGCAGAGAGCCGCCCAGCCCCGCAGCAGAGACTGGAATTGGGGGGGCGGGGGGGCACGTGCTGCCCCAGCCATGCTGCTTACACGACCGATTGGGTAATTTTTGAATCCCACTGTTTTTGATTGGATGTTAAAGCTTGTTGTTGATTGGATGTTAAAGCTTGATGTTGATTGGATGTTAAAGCTTGTTGATTGGACATTTTTTGAGCCCTACCAAGGGTATAAAAGCAGGAGGTCAATAGATCAGAAGACAGGAAGAGAGCTATAACACTAGGTGTGCTGAGCCTGCCAGAGGAATAAAGGCTGTTCTCCAGCTCTTCGTGTGTTGCTCGGTTCTTTCCCCAGTCAAGAGCTGTAGCACTAGCTGTACACACTGCTACAACAGTACTCCATAATTTTACTCTGAAAATCCAGAGGTCTTTTAGAAAGTCCACCTCCGTTATCTACCAGTGAGATGTTTTAAGAAAAAAAATTTTTTTTTTTAAAGTACACCTTCTGTCAGAATAGGGGAAAGAGACTACGGCAGCCACTCAGGCTGGGTGAGAGTGTCTGGGGGTTCAACTGCTTCTTGCACAAATTCACCAATCTGAAATACTGCTGCTACTATGGTACTAAAATTTATTTTAGGATTCTACTTAGTATGTTCTGAGCTAATATCAAATCATTTTTATTCTTTTACATACTATTTCAATACAATCCTTTTTAAAATTTCACTCCTGTTCTTAAATATTGTCTTACAGATGAAATTTAAAATCAACTTAAGGTTAAAGAAAACAAACTACACTAGGATGGTGTAAGCATCCATGAGAGTCTGTAGGCACACGCCTTCTCCCACCAAAAGAAACGTAAATTTTAAATGGAAAATTAAAAACCATAAACAAACGAACCAGGAGTTCCACTGCAGGTACAGTAGGCATCCAGAGGGTGTGAGTGGAGAAATGTGTTTATAAGACAAAGGAGGAAAAAAAGTATTTGACTTGAGCTTAATAAAGATCTGAGTGTTCAGGGTCGCGGGGCCTAAGGACAGAGGGGAAACTAGCTAGGCCCTTCCTGGCGACGTTTCTGAACCCTAAAGATAAAAAGGAAATTCTAAAAGCACCCAGGGAGCGCGAGCAGACCAACTACGGACGAGCATGACGTCAGTGACCGACGTGGCGCCCAGGGCGCATGCGCTGAGCGGGAGGCGCCAGCGGAGGGCCGCGTCTCTGTGGCGCGTCTGCCGCCGTGCGTCCCTCACAGCAGACCCGCGAGGCGCGAGCGCTCCCTGTACGGTTGGGGAAACCGCGGCCCAGGGGGTTACCCAGCTAGGAAGAGGCAGAACCGGGTTCAAACCGCGCTCCGGCTGCAGAGTGTGTGGTCGTAAGCGCTGTCTGCTGCCTGCGGCAAAGCCGTCGACGGTCTGCGAGAGACTTCGTGCCAGTGCCCTGTGGCTGCTGCGCTAGTGTCCAGTCGCCACCCGCGGCCGCCAGCGGGGCACAGTCGGGCTCGCGGGAAGCCAGCGCGCGGGGCGGGCGCGAACCCGCGGACCCGCGGCGAACACCCTCCGGGCGGGCGATAGAGGCGGAGGGACTGTGTGAACTGCGCCTCCCAAAAGAAAGTAAATGCGGATTAGAAGCACGAAGCCCTTAGGACCTGGGAGAGGCGAAGTGTGATAAAGGTGCGTGTCATTTCTGATCAACAAGAAAAAAAGAAAGGCAATTGTGAGAAAGTCTGGCAAAATAAAGTGTTCTCCCAGAAAGAAAATCGTACTGCGAACATGGAGAAAGCTGGTGCAATTTCAAGCAGTTGGTGGAATATGAGAAACAATGAAATAAAGTCGGACCTCCTTGGTCAAGTAATAAATTCAGCTGGGAAGACATTCACAGCCCTGACTCAAGCCATGTATCAAAAACATCTCTACATCCTTAATATTTTGAAATGTAAAAAAATTCGTATTGTTAACAGAAACACTTATGCAATGGAAACATCCACAGCTGGGCCGTTTCTATTTTATTTTATTTATTTATTTATTTATTTTTTGAGGCAGAATCTTGCTCTGTTAGCTGGGCTAGAGCTCAATGGCATCAGCCTAGCTCACAGCAACCTCAAACTCCTGGGCTCAAGCGATCCTTCTGCCTCAGCCTCCCGAATAGCTGGGACTATAGGCATGTGCCACCATGTCCGGCTATATATATATATACACACACATATATATATATAATTTTTATTTTATTTTATTTTATTTTTAGTTGTCCAGCTAATTTCTTTCTATTGTTTTAGTAAAGATGGGGTCTCACTCTTGCTCAGGCTGGCCTTGAACTCCTGAGCTCAAACGATCTGCCCGCCTTGGCCTCCCAGAGTGCTAGGATTACAGGCACCAGCCACCATGCCCGATCTCTATTTTAAATTTAATAAAAACCATAGCTAAATTTTATTCTTGAATTGAAAATTTAAAAATAAAAATCCCAACTGAAAAAACTTACTGCATATCAAATTACTAATAACATGCTACTATAAATTGAGCAGCTTAGAACAATACCCAGCTGCTCAGGGTGAAGTGGGGCCTGGCGTAGCTGCGTTCTCAGGGCTCTCTCAGCCTTGTGAGGCTGGAGTCCACGGTCAGCCAGGTGGACTCAGCCTTCTCCCAGGTGCTGGGGAAACTGGGCTCCAGCCAGCAGGAGCCCAGGAACTGAAGGATTCAGTTCCTTGTGGCTGTAGCATTGAGGTGGCCTGGCCCAGCTGGCTGTCACCCAGGGCTACTCTCAACTCCTAAAGTTCACCCCACTCTTTGTCACAAGGTCACCTCCCGGCGATTCAGATGCATGGATGCTCTGACTTCCTCCAGATCCAGATTGAGGGGTCCTGTGATTAGGTCATACCGCCAGATAATCTCACTATCTTAAGGTCAACTGATTTGGGACCCAAATTACATCTGCAAAACTTCCCTTGCCATAATGGCAGGCAGTGCCACTGCATCACCTTCACAGGTCCTGCCCACAAGCAAGGGGATGAGACTACACAAGGGTGAGGGGGATGGGAGTCATCTTAGAATTCTGCCTACCACACTTTAAACGAAAATCCTATTCCCATCAAAATTAACATCTTCTCCCCCCTCCCCCTGCCTTTTTTTTTTCCTGGTGTCATGTAAATCCGTGTACCCTTCTCAGAAAACAAAAATTTAAGAACAGACTTAAGCAAGATAAGAAAAAAGGTAGAGGGAGGGACTGTATGAATAGTGTCTTCCAAAAGAAAGTAAATATATATTATAAGCATGAAGCCCTTAGGACCTGGGAGAGGCAAAGGTGTGATAAAGGCACATGTCGTTTCTGATCAACAAGAAAAAAAGAAAGGCAATTGTAAGAAAATCTAGCAAAATAAAATGTTCTCCCAGAAAGAAAATCGTACTGCAAACATGGAGAAAGCTGGTGCAATTTCAAGCAGTTGGTGGAATATGAGAAATTATGAAATAAAGTTGAACCTCTCTTAGTCAAGTAATAAATTCAGGTGGGAAGACAAGATGGATGAGACACTTTGAATTCAAACATGCATCCTTTTTATTTTTTAAATTTATAATAGTACTGTTTATAATCATTTTCACTAGTATACTTATTTGCTTTTTCTCCAAAAAGGAAGTTGACATTTCTAAGAAATATTTAGCTTAAAGATCAACAATTCCCTTTTAATATCTGTTAAAGAATAATTTTGAAATTAGGCAAGCATTCTAATCTTTATTTTATTCTCTTAATTTAAAAAAGCAAGTCGGCCGGGCGCGGTGGCTCAAGCCTGTAATCCTAGCTCTCTGGGAGGCCGAGGTGGGCGGATCGTTTGAGCTCAGGAGTTCGAGACCAGCCTGAGCAAGAGCGAGACCCCATCTCTACTATAAATAGAAAGAAATTAATTGGCCAACTAATATATATAGAAAAAATTAGCCGGGCATGGTGGCACATGCCTGTGGTCCCAGCTACTTGGGAGGCTGAGGCAGCAGGATTGCTTGAGCCCAGGAGTTTGAGGTTGCTGTAAGCTAGGCTGATGCCACGGCACTCACTATAGCCTGGGCAATAAAGTGAGACTCTGTCTCAAAAAAAAAATAAAAAATAAAAAAAATAAAAAAATAAAAAAGCAAGTCATTCCACATGTATGGTGTTTTCTGAGTTTTACGAGACAGGTGAGTAATTTTTACTAACTGGAAACCTATATCTATGCTCATTAAAAATATTTCATTTTAAAATATGTAATTTAGGCCAGGCACAGTGGCTCACGCCTGTAATCCTAGCACTCTGGGAGGCTGAGGCGGGAGGATCACTCAAGGTCAAGAGTTCAAGACCAGCCTGAGCAAGAGCGAGACCCCGTCTCTACTATAAATAGAAAGAAATTAATTGGCCAACTAATATATATGGAAAAAAATTAGCCGGGCATGGTGGCGCATGCCTGTAGTCCCAGCTACTCAGGAGGCTGAGGCAGCAGGATTGCTTGAGCCCAGGAGTTTGAGGTTGCTGTGAGCTAGGCTGCTGCCATGGCACTCTAGCCTGGGCAACAGAGCCAGACTCTGTCTCTAAATAAATAAATAAATAAAATATGTAATTTGCATCTCTTATGATTTTCTTATTCCCATTTTAAATTTAGCATAAACTTTTAGGAACAAATGGCTATGATTTTTAATAAATACTTATCAAAATCTCACAATTCCTTCAGCCTAACATTAAATTCTTTTTCTTCTATTAAATAGAGATAAAGTTAAATGAAATTTTAAAAATCATCAGCAGATATTTATGAAGGTAGACATTATAGATGTTTAATGTTTTATTCTTTGTGCTCTTCTGCAGGCAGTTTAACAGTGATTCAGCTGTTCAAGGATGTTCTAAAAACAAAAATAAACACAAACAAATAAAAATCCCAAGCTGTTTCTTTCTATTCATCATCATTGGTATGTAGCTTTTATCCTCAGGGCCACAAAATATAATAATTGCTACACTCCCAAGCACTGTATTCATTTTCTTTTTTAAAACTTTCCCAGAAGCCCAACATAGCAACTTTTGCCTTTGTTTCATTGGTCACAACTGAGTTACTTGGCATCTTAGCTGCAAGAGAGTCTGGGAAAGTGAATATTTTTAGCTAGGACCTCACACAAAATCAGGCTCTGTTAGTAAGGGAGTAGTGGGAAATGTATATCAGGGGGGCAGCTAATAGTGCCTGATACACACAAACACACACACACAACAAAAGCATGTTTTTTAAACATTTTACAAATAATATGGCATATTATAATTTTTCCACTTAACTCAATGACAAAATAATTTACCCTGGTTGGTCCAACATATGAAAATCTATAAATGCAATTCACCTCATAAATAAAAGCAAGAACAAAGACCATATGATTCTCTCAATAGATACAGAAAAAGCATTTGACAAAGTCTAGCACACTTTCATGATAAAAAACTCTTAACAAAATAGGCATAGACAGGACATACCTTAAAATTACCAAGGCCATTTACAATAAACCCAAAGCCAAGGCTGGGCACGGTGGCTCACATCTGTAATCCTAGCACTCTGGGAGGCTGAGGTGGGGGTTGGGGTGGGGGGATTGCTCGAGGTCAGGAGTTCGAAACCAGCCAGAGCAAGAGCTAGACCCTGTCTCTACTATAAATAGAAAGAAATTAATTGGCCAACTAATATATATAGAAAAAATTAGTTGGCATGGTGGTGCATGCCTGTAGTCCCAGCTACTTGGGAGGCTGAGGCAGCAGGATTGCTCAAGCCCAGGAGTTTGAGGTTGCTGTGAGCTAGGCTGACACTACGGAACTCACTCTAGCTTGGGCAACAAAGCAAGACTCTGTCTCAAAAAAACAAACAAACAAACAAAAAAAAAACCCACAGCCAATATCATACTGAATGGGAAAAAATTGAAAGCATTCCCACTTAGAACCAGAACCAGACAAGGTTGCCCACTATCTCCACTTCTATTCAGCATAGTGCTCGAAGTCCTTGCTAGAGCAATTAGATAAGAGGAAGGGAATTAAAAACATCCAAATGCAGGCAAAAGAGATCAAACTCACTCTTTGCTGATGATATTATATTATATCTAGAAAACCCCAACGATTCAACCAAGAGACTCCTGGAATTGATAAATGAATTCAGTGAAGTTTCAGGATACAAAATCAATACACACAAATCAGAGGCATTCATATATATCAATAACAGTCAAGCCAAAACTCAAAGCAAAAATGCAATACATTTTACAATAGCCTCAAAGAAAATTAAATATCTAGGAATATACTTAATGAAAGAGATGAGAGACTTATAGAGGGAGAACTATGAAACACTAAGAAAAGCAATTGTAGAAGATGTAAACAGATGGAAAAATCTACTGTGCTCATGGATTGGCAAAACCAACATTGTTAAAATGTCCATACTATCTAAAATGATCTATAGAATTAATGTAATCCCTATCAAAGTACCATCATCATTCTTTACAGATCTAGAAAAAAATAATTCTATGCTTTGGGCCAGGCACGGTGGCTCACACCTGTAATTCTAGCACTCTGGGAGGCTGAGGCAGGCGGATTGGTCAAAATCAGGAGTTCGAAACCAGCCTGAGCAAGAGCGAGACCCCATCTCTACTAAAAATAGAAACAAATTAATTGGCCAACTAAAAATATATAGAAAAAATTACCTGGGCATGGTGGTGCATGCCTGTAGTTCCAGCTACTCAGGAGGATGAGGCAGAGGATTGCTTGAGCCCAGGAGTTTGAGGTTGCTCTGAGGTAGGCTGACGCCATGGCACTCTAGCCCAGGCAAAAAGTGAGACTCTGTGTCAAAAAAAAAATTCTGTGCTTTGTATGGAACCAGAGAAGACCTCATATAGCCAAAGCAATCTTAAGTAAAAAGAACAAACTGGGAGGTATCAGTCTACCAAACTTCAAGCTGTACTACAAGGCTATGGTAACTAAAACAGCATGGTATTGGCACAAGAATATAGGCATAACCCTTTGAAACAGGACTGAGAATCCAGAGATGAAACCATTCACTATGGTAATCTAATCTTTGACAAAGCAGACAAAAATATACACAGGGGAAAAGAATTTCTTTTCAATAGATGGTGCTGGGAAAACTGGATAGCTACATGCAGAAGATTGAAACTGGATCCCCACCTCTCGCCTCTCACAAAAATCAATTCACGATGGGTAACAGACTTAAACCTAAGGCATGAAACCTTAAGAATCCTAGAAGAAAATGTAGGCAAGACCCTTTCAGACATCAGCCTAAGCAAAGAATTTATGAAGAAGACCCCCCAAGGCAATCACAGCAGCAACAAAAATAAATAAATGGGACCTGACCAAATTAAAAAGCTTTTGCACAGCCAAGGAAACTATCATTAGATCAAAAAGACAGCCTACAGAATGGGAGAAAATATTTTTTCTCTACACATCCGATAAAGGACTGATAACAGGAATCTCTCTAGAACTTAAAAATACCAAGAAAAAATCAAACAACCCCATCAATAAATGGGCAAAGGAAATGAACAGAAACTTTGCAAAAGCAGACAGAATAATGGCCAGCAAAAATATTTTAAAAATTCTCAATATCTATAATCATTAGAGAAATGCAAATCAAAACCACAATAAAATAATACCTAACCCCAGTGAGAATGGCCTTTATCAAAAAAAATCCCAAAACAACAAATGCTGGCAAGGATGTGGAGAGATACTCTTACACTTCTGGCGGGACTGCAAATTACTGCAACCCCTGGGGAAAAGAATTTGGAGATACCTCAAAGAGCTAAAAATAGAAATACCACTTGATCCAGCAATAGCACTATTAGGCATCTACCCAAAGGAACAAAAGACATTCTATAATAAAGACATCCACACCCGAATGTTTATGGCAGCACAATTCACTATTGCAAGGATGTGGAAACAACCCAAGTGCCCATCAATCCATCTGTGAATTAATAAAATATGCTATATGTATCAATGGAATACTACTCAGTTATAAGAAACAACAGTGATAGAGCACCTCTTATATTTTCCTGGATAGAGCTTGAGCCCATCCTCTGAAGTGAGATCACGAGAATGGAAGAATAGGCACCACATGTACTTGCCATCAAATTGGCACTAACTGATCTACACTAAGGTGCTTACATGGTAGTAATATTCTTCAGAGAATGGGGAGTTGGGGATGGGTAAACTCACAACTAATGGACGTGGTGAACATTGTAGGGGGAAGGGCGTGCCTCAAATCATGGTGTGGGTGAGGCAAAGTCATAACATGTACCCAAAATGTTTGTACCCCACAACATCCTGAAATAAAAAAATAATAGTACTTTACCCATTTCATTAAACATTCATCTTAGGGATGTACCATAATTTACTTAACTAATCCTCCATTGGACATTTAAGTATTTTATAAATTGTTATTATTTTTTAAAAAGCATTCAATGAACATCTTAGCACTGAGATAAATTTCTTGATGCTAAAACTATATCATCTTTGATGCTAAACAGTCAATCTTTTGCCTCCTTTCCCTAAAAAGGAAATGAACATCTGCTGCTAAATAGCCTTTTTTTATACCATGGTGCAAAAGCCTTCTAAGTCTCTTCAGCTAGCCTCATGAAGAGGAAAATATAGCTTCAGTTTAGCCCTAGTATGACAAGTAGGAATTCAGTAATTCCTGGGCAGAGGAGTAGATGGTGACAAAACTAACCTTCAGAACTCCAGCTGAAGTGATCAAACTAATCAAACTGATCACTTTCAAAGAGCTTTATGAATAAAATTTTATTCAGAATCCCACAGCCATTAGATTTTTCTCCCTGGGAAACTTGATATTCTGGATTATTCACAAAACTGTCTAGCTAACAAGACTGATCCACAGGAACCGATTTTCCCAAATTGTCCACCACAGGAATTCTTCAACATAGTATCACCCAGAGTCACATATAAAACTCTGAACTCTGGCATGCAATGATTGCCTAGGAACCAATTTGATACCCTTAAATTAGAAACGATATGGTTCTAAAGATATGGTTCTTCTGATTCTTGGAGTTTAGTATTGTCTCCCTAATTATTTACACTGTGCAATCTTCTACTATAAGGCATATTCCCAGTAGGTCGTGGTAAGTTTAACTCTTCTAATCTTAAAGTTCCTAATCATGAGTAAAAATAATAACTGAAGCAAATTATCCCCTCTGTGCATTCATCTAGAGCAACATTAAATGATGGCACCAATATTTTTCTATAATTAACAATTTCTGAGAAATAGCCTGGGAGTTTTAGTGGAAGCTTTTTAATGGTTCTTAATTCAAGAGTATATTTGCATCATAGCCCACAGACCTTTCCATACTAGTCAGTGCTATCAAAAAGAAGGCAGGAAATGAAGAAAAAGAGCAAAAAACAGAAGGAACAAATAGAAAAGAAATAGTAAGGTTGTGGAATTAAATGATCATATTAAATGTAAATTTACATTTAAAGGTAAAGATTGTCTGAACTGATAAAAAAAAAAAAAGCAAACTACAACTATATGGTGTCTATAAGAAACCAACTTTAAATATATAGGCAAAGAGAAGTTAAAGGAGGAAAACAACTATAAGATACCATGACACACTATTAGAATGGCCAAATTCCAAATCACTGACAGCATCAAATGCTGGTGATGATGTGGAGCAACAGGAACTCTCATTCATTGCTGCGCAGGGGACAGCTTTTCTGGTTTGTCTTCAAGTCCCCACTACCAAGTATAGTTGCTTGCATATCACAGGTGATCAAGAATGAGGTTTGGAATGGTCTTCCAGATGGATTGGAGTGCAGAGATTAGCTAGTCTCAGTGTTACCTAGCCACGTGAAACATCTGTATGACATATTTGATTTTAATTATAAATACACATATCTGACACACTAACAACCTAACACATAAAGATATTTATTTTTAGATTATAGCTGAGTCTGACTAAGCCTCCAAGAATAATTTGTGGCCAATGTTGCTGGAACTCTAGTCCTGTAAGTGTTCCATAGAGGGTCTGTAATAAAATATTTACATTAGGATATTAAAGGCTCTGAAAATTTCTATAACAAAGGAATCTATTTAATCTTTTCTTTTCCTAATTTTTTTTTTCTTTGAGACAGAGTCTCACTCTGTTGCCCAGGCTGGAGACCAGTGGTGTCATCATAGCTCACTGTAGCCTCAAACTCCTGGGCTCAAGCAATCCTCCCACATCAGCCTCCCAAGTAGCTGGGACTATAGGCATGCACCACCACATCTAATGTTTTTAATTTTTGGTAGAGATGGGGTCTTGCTATGTTGCCAAGGCTGGTGTCAAACTCTTGGCCTCAAGTGATCCTCCCACCTTGCCCCCAAAGTGCTGGGATTACAGGCATGAGCCACCTTGCTCAGCTACTGCCCAGGCTTTGAGTGCAGTGGTATAAAACATAGCTCACTGTATAGCCTCTAATTCCTGGGCTCAAACAATCCTCCCACCTCAGCCTCCTGAGTAGCTGGGACTATAGGCACTCACCACTATGCCCAGCTAATTTTTAAATTTTTTGTATAGATGGGGTCTCTCTGTGTTGCCCAGCCTGGTCTTGAACTCCTGGGCTCAAGTGATCCTCCCACTTCACCCTCCCAAAGTACTGTGACTACAGGCGCATATCACTATGGCCAGCTAATTTTTTTACTTTTTGTAGACATGGGGTCTTGCTATGTTGCCCAGGCTGGTCCTTTCCCTAATTTTTTTCAAGCAAGCAAGTCTCTTGAAACTATATTCCACAGAACCATTTCTTGGACACACTGATTTAGTATTGTCATCTAGTCTGGCAGACCCAGAGCAGACAACTGCCAAGTCGAGTTGTAAGTTATCTCTGGGCTGAGTTAAAAAGAATAAAACCAAATAAAAAGGAACATATTAAAAGAATCTTAGGTTTTGTGGGATGTGATAGATTGTATTTGTCCAAGTAGGCCAGGACAATACATCCCATCCCAGAAGCTCTTCCTTCATCTGCATGAGTCTGGAACTACAGCAGAAGTGAAGCTATGTGACTTCCAAAGTTACACAGCTTTTCTAGAAGATTACATAAATAGAATTATATGTTATGTGGTCTTTTGGTCTGACTTCTTTCCCTAATTATACTCACTTTAAGATTTATCCACCTTGTTTTATGTATGAGTAATTCATTCATTGTCATTGTGGAGTGGTGTTCCATTGTATGAATACAGTTTCTTTCCTCATTCATCAGTTGATGGGCATTTGGGTTCATTCCAGTTTTGACCTATCATGAATAAAGTGTCTATCTAGTTTTCCTGGGTCACTAGTGAGTCCTGAGCTGCCACATAAGCAGTCTAACCACCCTGAGACCACCATATTGTAAAGAATACCAAGGAGCTCACTCAAGATACCACCTGAGAGGACCTGAGACTTCATGAAGCAACAACAAAGTGATGCCCAACCCACCTCCCACTGCTGCATAAGCACAACTGTCCTCCCCTTTCAGCTCCAGCCTGTCTGCCAGCACCTGCATGAGAGATCCCGAGAGATGGACCACTCAGCTGAGCCCTTCCTGAATTCCTGACCCTCAAAACCCATATAGGAGTAAAACAGTTGTTGTTCTAAGCCATTGAGTTTGTAGGTGACATGTTATGTAGCAACTGGAATATGGGACATACGAGCAAGGAAATTTTTTTAGGTGATTTTGAAAGGTAAAGAAAGATAGGACTAGATGCTACCTGGGCAGAGATTTATTTATACCTAACTCAAGTTAGAATGCTACAAATTTCTTTATCATTGGCTCTATAACCAAGGTTTTTGTTTTTTATTTTTTTTTATGGGCTTAAATTATTTTCCAAACCTGGGCAGAGTTCATGTGTCTATTTGTAGGGATAGCAGTTTATTAAAATACTTGAATCCTTATCTTGTGCCAGGCATGGGGCACTATTATCCATGAATGGTCAGTTTCCCAGTATAGGTTATAACATTACCACAGTTTTATTTGGATCTATACAGTGATTTAGGCTTACAGATAAGACAAAGGTAGTCACTATAGGTTTTAGGGTGGTAACTTAGCTTTCAGGCTCAGCCTGAAGCATTGATATCCTCAATTTGTAGTAAATAGGGCAAAGTGTGAGTCTGACTCCTATTTAGATGTAAAAGCTACGCTAGAGCCAGAGGCCTCTTGCTTCCTATAGGAACACAGTGTTCACAGGTTTGCTGGAGGATTCGGTCATTCTCTCATTTGTTGAGTATTTATAGCTATTTGTTTATAGCTCTCTTTCTTTTCTTGGTCTTGCTTTTCTTTTATCTGTGAAATTAAAGAATCCAAACTCAAAGCTGTAGGAACTTTAAATTATTTGGAGGCTTGAGAGGTCCGTGGCTATGCAGCCCGGTTACATGGCATGTGGCTGCAACTTCTGCCTTTTTTTTTTTTTTCTACTGTGAATAATTAGGAAGACCAAGTAGCACCAGAGGGAAGACCTGAGGGATTTTTAGGATTCCACAGGGAGTAATGAAGTAATCTTCCTTGGAATGTAGCAACCTGTCACCTATCAAATCGCTGTACTGGTCTTCTACGGAAAATGCTGTAATCCTGCTAAAATCCTCTGTCCCTGCCTATGTAAATGAAACTTTGCCTTCTCTACCTTGGGGAACTGACCCCATCTGTTCGGAGTCTGTGTTTCCTGATTGCCTGTTCTCAAGATCTGCACTCAGACTCTATACTTAATCATATTTTCTGAATGTCATTACTCAAGGTTGACATATCTTTAGTGCCTGGCCCTGCGCTGCACACACAGCCGGTGCTCAGTGAGTGCGCTGACACTGGGGCCTGACTCCACTGCTGTGTCGGCTACAAGGTCCCCCAACACATCTGGGCAGGCTCTCCTGGCTCACACTTCCTTGGCTGTGCGCCCTGAAGGGCTTGGACAGCGTGGCCCCCAGGGCTTTTTCAGTTCTCTCTGGGCGGGCACTCAGCGGAACAGTTGGGCCGTTACTCGGATGACCTGGGAGGCCTGTGATGCTCCCGCTTCTTCTATCCTGCCTGTGGCAGCCCGGCAGTGCGGTGTCTGCGCTGGAACTGGAATCTCACCAAAGCCACTCCTTACATCAATTTCAGTTGGAACCATTGTTGGTAGGCTAGGCTAGCATTTGGATTGGAGCCAATTACGCCCACTTCTCCTGGTGACAAAATGTCAAATATCACATTGCTGTAATAAGGAGCATGCCTATACGTGTGCACTTCCCAAGCAAGACATCCGGAAGGGCTCACCACACTGCAGTTGCAGGTCCCCGAGCCTGAGCCACTGAGCCATGTGTGGACAATGAGGGCCACCTCAGAGTGCCTGTGAGCAGGGCCAGAGGGGCTGAGGCCGAGCAGCGGTCCCCATCGCCTCGGCCGGCTTGTATTCATTCCACTGACTTTCTCATCTTTCCCCATGTGGACCTGGCCTTTGAAAATAATCAATTTGCAATGGGCTAAGGGACTGATCTTTAGAAAGTGGATAACTCAAGTGTAGAAAACCGGATAATCTGAGCCACATTATTTTGGCCCCTGATAGGAAGGCCACGGGCTCTGTGCCACACTCTATGTTGGGATGCGTTCCAACTGTAGGCCTGGTGCCAAGGCAGTGACTCCTATACCATGCAGGGGCACAGAGTTGGTTTTCCTTCTTCTCGTCTGCCCACTGCTTCCTAGCCTTTCCATTTGAGACTCCCGCAAAGCTTAGACTTCCGTCTCTATACACTCCCTCTCTCGGGGAACACGCCCATTCCAGGGCTTTAGTGTCTCCGACATGCTAGCTGCCCCTAAATTTAAATCTCCAGCTCAAACCTCCTCTCCGAGCACCAAACCCCATATCTGGCAGCCTAACCAACGTTTCCATCTGATGCCTGATGAACATCTCAGACGTGACACGACCCACACTCGTAATGTCCTCCTGAAACCTGCTCTGTCCCTTCTGCCCCAGTTCTCCAAATGGCGCTGCAATAATTCAAGCCAGAAACCTAGGAGTCATCCTCAATCCGTCCTCTCTCTCCCTCACCCGCTTCTGCTTCCGGTCTGTCACCAAGTCTTCTTTCTACTCCAAATGATGGCAGCAGGCGCTGCACTTGGAATCCTTCCCAGGGCCTTCAAAGCCCAGGCGATCCGGTGCCTCCTGCTGTCCTTTTTAACTCATTTCCTCTTTCTCATCTTAGAGACTTCCCCTGTGCTGTCCCCTCTGCCTAGAACTCTTTCCCTGGCTCTGGCTTCCCTGTCACCTCCGCAGAGACACCTTCCCTACCACTCTACCAGAGCAAGGCTCTTCATGTGTTTCTCCCGGCAGGCTTTCAACTTCCTTCAAGGAGCCCATCCTGTTTTGTCATGGTAGCCTTACTTGTCTTTCTGTGCATTGTGTGTCTCCTCCTCCCCACGGTGATGCAGTGAATGGATTAATGCAGGGCCTTCCCAGCTGCAGTCCCCAACAACCTTGGAGCTGGGGAACGCAGCTTGGCAGTTTCTTAAAAAGCTGGACACAGAGTTACCATGTGAGTCCACAATCCTCCTCCTAGGTATGCACCCGAAGGAATTAAAAACAGGTGTTCAAGGCCGGGCACAGTGGCTCACGCCTGAAATCCTAGCACTCTGAGAGGCCAAGGAGGGAGGATCATTTGAGCTCAGGAGTTCGAGACCAGCCTGAGCAAGAGCTAGACCCCGTCTCTACTAAAAATAGAAAGAAATTAATTGGCCAACTAAAAATATATAGAAAAAATTAGTCGGGCATGGTGGTGCATGCCTGTAGTCCCAGCTACTCTGAAGGCTGCGGCAGAAGGATTACTTGAGCCCAGGAGTTTGAGGTTGCTGTGAGCTGATTCCTCGGCACGCTAGCCCGGGCAACAGAGTGAGACTCTGACTCAAAAAAAAAAGGTGCAAATCAAAACCATAATGAGCTGTCACCTCACACCAAGAGACAAGAGAAGACACATATCGGCAAGGAGTGGAGAAAAGACAACACTTGCACACTACTGCTGGGAATGTAAATCAGTACAGCCATTACTGAAAACAGTATGGAGAATGCTCAAAAAATTAAAAATTTAACTACCATATGATCTAGCAATCTCACTTCTGGGTATATAACCAAATGAAATGAAACCAGCAAATTGAAGAGATACCTGCACTCCCATGTTTATGGCAGCACTATTCATAATAACCGGGATATAAAATCAACCTATGTGTCCACCAACAGATAGTGGATAAAGAAAATGTGCTATATATACACAGCAGAATATTATTCAGCTATAAAAGAGAACGGAATCCTGTTATGTTACAACAACATAGACGAACCTGAAGGAGGCTATGTTAAGTGAAACAAGCCAAGCCCAAAAAGACAAGTCCCACATGTTGTCATTCACACATGCAATCTAAAAATATCGATCTCACAGAAGTAGAAAGTAGAATGGTGTTTACCAGAGGCTGGGGTGGTTATGGAGGAGAAGGGGATGGGGAGATGTCGGTCTAAGGATACATAATTACAGTTAGTTAGGAGGAATAAGAATAAGAAATTAAGTACACATCATGGTGACTATTAAGTAATGACAACATATTGCTTTCTTGAAAAATGCAGAGACAGTGGATGTTAAGTGATCTCACCACAAAAATGATAGCTATATGAGCTAAAGCATTTATTAATTAGCTAAATTAAACTGTTCCGCAATTTATATGTACTTCAAAACATTGTGATAAATACATGCTTTTTTTTTTTTTTGTTTTTTTTGAGACAGGGTCTTGCTCTTTCACTCTGGTTAGAGTGCAGTGGCATCATCATAGCTCACAGCAACTTCAAACTCCTGGGCTCCAGCGATCCTCCTGCCTCAGCCTCCCAAGTAGCTGGGACTATAAGGTGTGCGCTACAGTGACTGGCTAATTCTTTCTATTTTTTGTAGAGACGGGGTCTCACTCTTGCTCAGGCTGGTCTCAAACTCCTGGCCTCAAGTGATCCTCCTGCCTCAGCTTCCCAAAGTGCTGGGATTATAGGCATGAGCCACGGCACCCAGCCTGTGTTATGTGCATTTTAACATGCACACAAAATAGGCATTAAGTCCAGTGGGCACTTGGAGGAGCCCTCTTGTCCACAGTGGTGTGGCTGCACCATCAGAGACTGTGGTGCCCTAATGGCCTGCTGCACGGACACTCAAGTCACCCAGCTGGCCATCCTCTGGTCACTGCCCCTCCTTTGTCGCCTCCACCCACCATCTTCCTATTCTCTGTCCCTTCAAGTCTGACCACCCCTTTGGACCACACAAAGCCTCAGGGAGGTCTTTCCAGTTATTCCCATTTCACTGGTTTCTGTTTTCCCTGATCTCTTAAAGTAACTATTACATTCTTGACTCTTCTCTTTTTCACTAATTGTTTCACTCTTCATTATTGTTGTTGTCTTGCCTTATATAGAGCCACAAGTCCTAGTCTCTGTGGACCCTCTGAGGGCCTCTTCACTCCCTGCACACCGAGAAAATTCTGCGTTAATGACGCAATTTCTGCCCTGAAGAAGCCTCCCGAATTAGCTGAGGAAACAAAACATATGTACACTAACGGTGACAGGTAAGTGCAAATAAATGCTGAGGAGCTCAGAAGCTGTGGGGGACTTCAGCTGGGCAAGCCCTTCTTTTAATCGATTCATTCCATGCTTGAGCACTTGCTCTGTGCCAGGCACTGTGTTGGCCCATGGAAGATGGTATTGATGTTTGAACAGGGTTAAAGAGTGAGTAGAATTTATGTAGCCAGAAAAAAAAGTAAGAATCCTGTCCCAAGCAAAAAGAAAGAAGTGCAGATATACAAGAGTGGGGAAGTGTTAAGTGTGAAAATAGAGCAGCCTGGCTTATGGGCAGAATTGAGTAACAATAACACAGAACATCACAGCACGGCTTACACTGGCATGAAAAGATGCCCTACGTATATGCAGCCACGCTCCTTGCACTGAGCTTTGCTTTATTGTGCTTCACGGATAGGGCATTTTCTACAAATTGAAGGTTTGTGGCAACCTTGGTAAGTGCTGTACATTCTGACTGCTCCTCCAATGGGCCATTCCCCTGACTCTCTCCCACTCCTCAGGGCTCCCAATTCCCTGATACACAATAATATTAAAATTAGATGAATTAATAACCCTACCATGGCCTGTAAGTCTTTAGGTGAAAGAAAGAGTTCTAAGTCTCTCACTGTAAATCAAAAACTAGAAGTGATTCAGCTTAGTGAGGAAGGCATGTTGAAAGCTGAGTTAGGCAGAAAACTAGGCCCCTTGTACCAAACAATTGAAAGGAGAAGTTCTTGAAGGAAATTAAAGTGCTACTCCAGTGAATACACAAATAATAAGAAAGCAAAACAGCTTTATTGTTAACATGGAGAAAGTTTTAGTGGTCAGGATTGATCGAGCCAGCCACAACATTCCCTTAAACCAAAGCCTAATCCAGAACAAGGCCCTAGCTCTCTCTTCAATTCTATGACGGCTGAGGGAGGTGAGGAAGTTGCAGAGGAAAGTTGGAAGCTAGCAGAGGTTAGTTTATGAAGTTTAAGGAAAGAAGCCCTCTACATAACATAGAAGTTCAAGGTGAAGCAGCAAGTGCTGATGTAGAAGCTACAGTAAGTTATCCACAAGATCTAGCTAAGACCACTGATGAAGGAGGCTACACTCAGCAGATCTTCAATATAGATGAAACAGTCTTCTATTGGAAGAAGATATCATCTAGGATTTTCATAGCTAGAGAAGAGAAGTCAATGCCTGGCTTCAAAGCTTCAAAGGACAGGCTGACTGTCTTGTCAGGGACTAATGCAGCTGGTGACTTAAGTTAAAGCCAATGTTCATTGACCATTCCAAAAATCTAGGGCCCTTAAGAATTGTGTTAAATCTGCCTATGCTCTCGAAATGGCACAACAAAGCCTACACAAGAGCACATCTGTTTACCGCATGGTTTACTGAATATTTCAAGCCCACCACCGAGACCTACTGCTCAGAAAAAAAGATTTCTTTCAAAATATTTTTTTTATTTTTTTTTATTTTAACGTACTATGGGGGTACAAGTGTTAAGGTTACATATATTGCCCATAACCCCTCCCCCCTCGAGTAAGAGCTTCAAGCGTGTCCATCCCCCAAATGTTGCACACCTTGCTTGTTGTGGTTGTATATACCCCTCCCCTCCTCCCCCCTCCCACCCTCCCGGCACCTGATAAATGTTGCTCCTCCTATGTGTCCACTGAGGTGTTGATCCATTAATACCAATTTGCTGGTGAGTACATGTGGTGCTAGTTTTTTTCCATTCTTGAGACACTTTACTTAGTAGAATGGGTTCCAGCTGTATCCAGGAATATACAAGAGGTGCTATATCACCATTGTTTCTTAAAGCTGAGTAGTACTCCATGGTATACATATACCACATTTTATTAATCCACTCATGAATTGATGGACACTTGGGTTGTTTCCACAGCTTTGCAATTGTGAATTGTCCTGCTATAAACATTCGAGTGCAGGTGTCTTTTTCATAAAGTGACTTTTGATCTTTTGGGTAGATGCCCAGTAGTGGAATTGCTGGATCAAATGGTAGATCTACTTGTAGATATCTCTGTATTGCTTTCCACAGAGGT
>VSMD01093543.1:0-23018 GCA_008750895.1 Mirza zaza
CATTAAACAAAGGCCGGGCGCGGTGGCTCACGCCTGTAATCCTAGCACTCTGGGAGGCCGAGGCGGGCGGATCGCTCAAGGTCAGGAGTTCGAAACCAGCCTGAGCAAAAGCGAGACCCCGTCTCTACCATAAATAGAAAGAAATTAATTGGCCAACTAATATATATAGAAAAAATTAGCTGGGCATGGTGGCGCATGCCTGTAGTCCCAGCTACTTGGGAGGCTGAGGCAGGAGGATTGCTTTAGCCCAGGAGTTTGAGGTTGCTGTGAGCTAGGCTGTTGCCACGGCACTCACTCTAGCCTGGGCAACAAAGCAAGGACTCTGTCTCAAAAAAAAAAAAAAAAAATTTCATTAAACAAGACTTTCCTGAGTACCTCTCTGTGCCAGGTATTGTGTTCGGTGCTAAGGATATAGAAATGAGTAACATATGGCTCGTGCCACTGTGGTGACTGCCTGGCAGGGACAACAGACATGAAACCAACATGAGGGGAGCAGGGTGGTAACCCAGCAAATTCACAGTGCAGGGACTGCGCCAGGAAGAGTGAGGAGCCACCAGGTGACATCTAAGCTGCTTCTGGAATGGTGACTCAGACATGGAGAGACAAACACGGAAGTAACGGGGAAACAGGCAGCAGGCATAGGCGGTGAGAAGGTAGCGGACGTAGAACACAGTCTGTAAATTGAGGAAGCACAAACAGTAAGGGGAAAAGGAGTGAGAAGTGGTGGGAGGTGAAACTGAGTAGGTGACAGGGCGGTTATGAAAGCAGGCTTTCCCTGCTGGGCTACAGGGTGGTGAGGGAGGGCATCAGGCTGCGATGATCCATGATCAGGTTCATATACATGCAGAATTAGGTGAAATTTTAAAAACATTAAAATGACCACTATGTAGACAATGCACCAGCTAATTCTAAGTCACCCTTCTCTTGTCATTGAAGTAGAAAGGTTGAAGACATATCCCCACACATCACTGAGAGGGTAGAGGCAGGGCAGAGCATGCTGAGAAGCACAGACTCTGATTTGAAACCCGGCTCTGACCCTTAACAATTAGGGCAGGCCAGGATGGGTGGTTTAGCATTTGGGAGGCCAAGGCATGAGGATCGCTTGAGGCCAGAAGTTCAAGGCCAGCCTGGACAATAGCAAGACCCTGTCTCTACAAGAAAAAATGTTTAAAAATTAACCAATAGATTTCAGTTTCTTGAGCAAAAGAAAATGAAAAAATTAAAGATACAAAAAGAAAATTAGCCAGATATGGTGGCGCATGCCTATAGTCCCAGCTATTCGGGAGGCTGAGATAGTAGGATTGCTTGAGCCCAGGAGTTGAGGTTGCTGTGAGCTAGGCTGATGCCACGGCACTCTAGCCTGGGCAACAGAGAGAGACTCTGTCTCAAAAAAAAACAAAAAACAAAAAAAGTATTACATATTCATTGTGAAAATTTTCAAACTTTCAAAATTTTTCTAATTTTCTAAGTAGACACACAGAAAGTAGAAAATCTGGCCGGGCACGGTGGCTCACGCCTGTAATCCTAGCTCTCTGGGAGGCCGAGGTGGGCGGATCGTTTGAGCTCAGGAGTTCGAGACCAGCCTGAGCAAGAGCGAGACCCCATCTCTACTATAAATAGAAAGAAATTAATTGGCCAACTAATATATATAGAAAAAATTAGCCGGGCATGGTGGCACATGCCTGTAGTCCCAGCTACTTGGGAGGCTGAGGCAGCAGGATTGCTTGAGCCCAGGAGTTTGAGGTTGCTGTGAGCTAGGCTGACGCCACGGCACTCACTCTAGCCTGGGCAATAAAGTGAGACTCTGTCTGCAAAAAAAAAAAAAAAAAAAGAAAGTAGAAAATCTACCTATAACTTCACTTTGCTGTACCCTATCCCAGTATAATCACAAGCAATGGTTTGGTGTGTATGACTCAAGAATTTCTTTTATAATTTTATATAAACATAGAATTATGCTATTCACACTTCAATGGCAATTTGCTTTATCTCTTATCTTCGACATAATTCCACTACAGAGAGAGCTATCTTAACTCTTTCTCTTTTTTTCTTTTCTAAAAGCAGCATTGAGTTCCAGTGCACTGACAAGCCATCATTTAACTAATCCCCTATTAATGGGCATTTGGATTGTTTCCATTTTTAAAAATATTTTCAAATAAGACATCCTTTTACTTATGTCTTGGCACACTGTGTGAGTACTTCTGTGGCCTATATTCCTAGAAGTCAAAAGATATGATAAAATTTAATAGAAGGTGACAAATTGCTGTCTCCAAAGGTTATACCGATTTACACCCCCAGCAGCAGCAGATGAGAGTGCCTGGTTTCCCTAAACCCTTGCCAACACTAGGCACTATCAATCATTGTTATCTTTGCTAATCTGATTTGAGAAAAATGATATCTTGTTTTCATTTCCATCTTTGATATACTAGTGAGCATCTGCTCATAGGTTTATTGGCCTTTTTCTGTGAACTGCCTTTTCATGTTCTTTCAAATATTTTTAAAGTGTGTTTTTAAATTCTTTCAGATTTATCATGAAAAGGCAATTCCTTGCCAATTAGCTGTAGTTATGAGACTTTATTATTCTGACAACTTAAAAGATGCTTTATGCAGGGGTTTTATTTTGGAATGATGGAAATGTTCTGGAACTAGGCTGAGATGGTGGTTGTACAACATTGTAAATGCACTAAATGGCACTGAATTGTTCACCTTATTTATTTAGTAGAGACAGGGTCTCACTCTGTTGCAGTAGCACTATCTTAGCCCTATAGCCTCCAACTCCTAGCCTCAAGCCATCCTCCTTTCTCAGCCTCCCAAGTAGCTAGGACTACAGGCACATGCCACCACATTCAGCTAATTTTTAAAATTTTTTTTGGAAAGATGGAATCTCACTATGTTGCCCAGGTTGGTCTCAAACTCCTGGCCTCTAAGTGATCCTGCCACCTTAGCCTCCCGAAGTGCTGGGATTATAGGTGTGAGCCGCTGTGCTCAGCAGATAAATTATTTCTTTTAAGATGCTTTACACCAATTTCAGATTGATCTTCAATAGGCAGAAACTCATAACTGTGTGGCTAAAGGTCCCTCCTGCCTCTTCTCTCTGGTTAAGAACTGTTAGTAGGAACTTCAAGCCTGAGACTCAGCATCCCTAATTCTCCTACTCCATAGATTCAGAGTTTCTCAGGACTGGGCATATCTGAGGGATATTCTTTGTCCGAAAAGTATGCAGCCATTAAAGACAATGCATGAAGATTCTGAAATCTTCCTAAAACTCTTCTTCATAAAAAATTGTGCTAGATTTCTCTTCCTATCATATGCCATGGCATTTCGCAGTCATTTTTGCTTCTGCCTTCTAGAAAAGAATTGTTAAAAAAAAAAATTCCTGGGTGGTCCCGGCCTTTTGAGGGACCTATCTCCTCTGTGATACATTTCAAAACAATGATCTTTCTCAAACCTGGGGCCCGGCTGCCGCTGCCTATTCCCTAACTTCCTTCTCTAGGCAAGATTACTGAAACATTCTCACTTCCAGGTTCTCCTCCTCTTTGCCTTTTTTCAGCTATATCCAGCAAGCAGCCAAACCACAGCTTACCTCCAGGGCTGAGCACCTAAGATCCCAAAGCCAGGCCTGTGTCAGGGCCTGCCGTGCCCAGCAGAGGACAGAATCCAGGCTGGGTTCGAGGGTCAAGTTCCGCCCTGCTTCACTTTGGGCGAACAACATAGTCTCCTCAAACCTCAGTGGGATACTCTGCAGGGTTATTGATGATGAGATGGGATGAGGCGGGCAGGCCCCGGTGCAGGGATGGCGCACCATAATCAGTGTTTGTCATGAGGGGCAACCTGTGTGGGCTGGAAGCACAAGAGGCCACCTGCAGGTGCAGGACAGCTTCAGAAGGGAGGAAATGCTACACTAAGAGGCCAAACGCTGGATGCCCTGGGCGTGGTCCTTCAATCTCTATCTATTCCTCCCCTCTAGGAAGGAAGCCTCCACCTCTAGGGCTTCCCTTCTTCCCGCTGCCTTGTGACACTTGTGACACTTCCCTCTGGAGTCTCCTCCTGTCTCATGGCTTTATTTTACTTATATTATTTTTTATTTGTTCCTAACCACTAGACGAGGGACTTATGGATTTGAATCATCCTGTGCTCCTGACCTCCAGCCTAGCCTCTCCCATGACCTCCATACTCAGGAGTCTAATCTGTGTACTCCCACTTGGATGAGTAGTAGGCATCTCAAACTTGCCTGGTCCAAACTCTGACTCTTGATTTGCCTTAAATCTATTCTTCTTCTTTGTTTTGTTTTGGTTTTGTTTCTCTTTTTTTAGTGACAGGGGCTCACTCTGCCACCCAGGCTGGAGTGCAGCCTTCTGGCTTTGAGGTATGTGAGAAGCCCTAGCTCTCACACCTCCCTTTCACTTTATCAGCAAACCGTGTTTGCTCTACATATAGGATCCACCCAGAACCCAAACCCCATCCCTGCTACCTCTCAGGGCCAAGCCACCACATCTCTCACAACAGCTTTCTGAGCCTTGCTTCTTCTACCTTGGAGCCCCAGAGTCTAGTCTCTGTACAGAAGCCAGACAGCATTTTAAGTATAAATCAGAATATGTCACTCCTCTGCTCAAAACCCTCCACTAGCTCTCGACTTCCACAGGAAAGAGCCAGAGTCCCCATGGTGTTGTGTGTCAGGCGACCTGCCCGTGCCTCTGACCTGCTCTCCCATGCTCTCCTCCTCACCCACTCTGCTGCAGCCATGTGGTCTTCTTGGCACTTCTCAAACCCCAAACACCTCCTGCCTTCCATCCTTTGCACTTGCTGGTCCTCTGTCTGGATGCTTTTTCCTCCAACTACATGGTCCGCTCCCTCCTTTCTGTGGAGTCTCTGTCCAGAAGTCACCCTCTCCGAGGCTTCCCCGCCCGCCTTGTGTAACAGCAGCCCCTCCACCTCTAGGGCTTCCCTTCTTCCTGCTGCCTTGTGACACTTTTTGCATAGCACTAATTACACGTTCCCACTACCCAGCTACCTGTCCGTGTTAGTGCAACACCCCTCCCCTACCTAAGTGTAAACTCAGTGATGATGGAAACTGTTTTGTTTTTATCCCATTGTGTCCAGCACCTGGAACAGTACATGGGTCATGTAGGCAGTGAACAAAGGAAAGCTACCAGTTGAATTTAAAACTTCTTTGAGAGCCAAGAATAAAAATCAACAATTAGTAGTAGTCAGGTGAAAGTATGTTTTCTTTAGGAGAGAAGGAGATTTTAGAGCATTAGTGACCTTTCCAGGGCCCCAGGGTCTGTTTCCTCCCCGGATGGGCTCTGGACACCTTACCTCCCTGCAGGGCCAAGCTTAGGCCCGAGGGCTATAGCTTTGCATCCTGCCTCTGGCACTTCCTAGCCATGTGACCTTGGGTGAGAATTACTTATGTTATCTGTGCCTCAGTTTCTTCCACTACAAAGTGAAGAGGATGATAATAGTAGCCAAGTTGCTCACAGGTCCTTAAATTGACACTTGAAATAGGCTTGGGGCAGAGAAATTGATTTATTAATACACATTAGTGGGAAGCTCCTGGTGCTTACCTGCACATTTTGGTGGTGGAATTAAAAAGTTTCACTTTGTAGGCACTGTTGCAAATGAGCAGGAAGAGCTCCTTGCTAAGCGGTGGGTACCAGACCATACAGGTAGGGTAGCTTCCCTGGCCACTTCGGTGAATGTCCAGGACTTCCAGGTTGTCTTTTCGACTCTTGAGAAGATTATATTCTATCTGCAGAGGGGCCCAGATGGATACACATGAGGGCTTGGCCAAAGAAAAGGCTCAGCTAAAGAGCCTCAAGCTTTTGGGTGACAGCCTTTGTAATTATCAGCTAATAGTCCTATTCTGGAGGAGACAGTATCAGGTCTCCAAAGAGAAAATTTGCATAGACCTTACACCTAATCAGTTACCGTAACTGAGTATTCACTATGAGCTAAATGCTCTTAAAAACATCATGCTATGCTATTTAATTCTCATAACTCCCCTACCAGGTAGTACTGTCGTGCCCATTTTATGGATAAGAAAACAGATATTCAGACTGGCTTGCCAAGGGTCACATAGTTAAAAAGTGGCAGAGTAAAAATTCAAATTTAGGTCCAACTGACTCCAAAACCTGAACTCTTACAGTTCTGTCATTCTGCATCTCTTATCATTATCTTAGAAACTCTTCTCGAGTAGGAACTAATTTATATCTAAATCTCAGCACAGCACTCGACAGTCACAAATTAGTAGCCTGCTGAATTTGTCCCACAGATATGTTTCGGTGGACAGACCAGGATGCATGGATGGATGGATGGTTGGATGGCTGGCTGGATAAACAGAATAAAGGAAAGAAGGGGAGGAGATGAAGGGAGGGAGGAGAGAGGAAGGAAGGATTCATAGATAGATACATTGACTGATTTTGCATCCTTTTGGCTTGGTCCTGTAATATTGAGTTTCCCTCCAACTCACATCCTCTACTAGTTTTCACATGTAGGTGACAACCTGGCCTGACCTCTGGACACAAGAGTGTTAATGAGTGCTGGCTTTCCCAGTCACGTGGGGAGGTGAGGGGCGGGGCTCTCCACACTGGGGAACTCGTCTCCCCTCATGGTCCCATGTGGTGCTTCCCAGAAGCCTCTTCATTCAGAACGTTGAGTCCCTTTCCCATGTCACACCTGTGTTAAGGCAAAGTGCTGACTTGAAGAGGTTTACGATACTTTGTTGTATGCTCATTTTCTCTAACAAACTCACATGCTGTGGGCCTGCTTCTGTGGAAGATGCCAGGGATGTGACAAGAAGGAAACACAGTCCTAGTGACCAGGTAAACGAAAGCTAACCAGCTCACCAAGAGCCTGTCACTCCCGAGGCTCAGCAGTCTAGGCTCGTTGTTGTCCAGGTAAACCCCAAACAGGAGACTCCGGATGCTTTTGCGATGAGAGCGAAGTCTTGCTAAGTATTCCCAGACCCTTTTTCCACTTTTGACTACCACCATGTAAACGGCCACAGTAAAACTTACATCCTGAATGTGAGCATAAGAAAAGTTATTCGTTTTTTAATTTTGTAAATTAAGAATCATTATACTTTTATACTAATTTTGTCTTTAGAAAATTTTCTCCATAAAAAATCTTAGCCTATCAGAGCAAGTAGTAAAATAATGCCTATTTACAGATGAGAAAATTAAGGTTAAAAATAGATAATTTACAAAGGTAATGGGGGAGAAAGTATTTATTGATGCTATGGTCTTACTCTCTAAGTTCCCACCTCATTCTCTGTGGAAAACCAAGAGCCTCTTTTTGCCTTTGTCCCTTTTCTTTGTCCAGCTACATAAAATAAAAAAGGTTGATTCAAAAAAACGAATGAAGGCTGAGAGTGAACCTGGACAGAGTGGAAGAGCCCAGCCTGAAGGGACACAGGGACAGGGTGCCTGAGTTGTGTGGGACCATGCTTCAAAATTGTTGTGTACACAAACCAGAAAAGCAGCCACACCACAGTGGGGAGGGAAGCATGCTAGAAGGGATGGTGGTTTAAGTGAAGACAGCTGTTTTCCCACCCAACATAAAGGCAGACAAGAGAACTGGCAGGAGGGAGAGGTGAGAGGCCTGAGATTAAGAGCCAGCCCTGTTCACAGAGGGAAGAAATAGAATCCACAATATAGTAGAGGACACTGCTCTGAGGTCAATGTCGTCAAAAATCAGAGGGAGGCCAGGCGTAGTGGCTCACGCCTCTAATCCTAGCACTCTGAGAGGCCGAGGTGGGCGGATTGCTCGAGGTCAGGAGTTCGAAACCAGCCTGAGCAAGAGCGAGACCCCGTCTCTACTATAAATAGAAAGAAATTAATTGGCCAACTAATATATATAAAAAAAAATTAGCCGGGCATAGTGGTGCATGCCTGTAGTCCCAGCCACTCAGGAGCCTGAGGCAGCAGGATTGTGTGAGCCCAGGAGTTTGAGGTTGCTGTGAGCTAGGCTGACGCCACGGCACTCACTCTAGCCTGGGCAACAAAGTGAGACACTGTCTCAAAAAAAAAAAAAAAAAAAAAATCAGAGGGAAAGATGAAAGAATAAATGCAGAGATAGGGTTCCCAAAACCTACCCAACTGAAATGAGCTATCAAGGGCAGCAGAATCCAAGTCGGGTGGTTCTGAGGCCTTGGTCTTGTTTTCAGGGAAAAGTCCTCATCCCTCCCTCACCCCTTTCTCTTCGTGTAACAGCTTTATTGAGATATAGTTCTCATACCACACAATTTGCTGGCTTAAAGATACAATTTGGTAGGTTTTAGTATATTCACAGAGTTGTCTAATCATCATTACAATTTTGGAGTGTTTTCATCACTGCAAAAAGAAACCCTACATTTTTCCCCAGCCCCCTTCCTCATGTGGTTTTTTTTGTTTGTTTGTTTTTTGTTTTTTTGAGACAGAGTCTCACTTTGTTGCCCAGGCTAGCCTGAGTGCCGTGGTGTCAGCCCAGCTCACAGCAACCTCAAACTCCTGGGCTCAAGTGATCCTCCTGCCTCAGCCTCCCAAGTAGCTGGGACTACAGGCATGCGCCACCATGCCTGACTAATTTTTTATATATATATTTTTAGTTGCTCAATTAATTTCTTTCTACTTTTAGTAGAGACGGGGTCTCGCTCAGGCTGGTTTCGAACTCCTGACCTCGAGCAATCCGCCCGCCTCAGCTTCCCACAGTGCTAGGATTACAGGCGTGAGCCACTGCTCGCTGCCTTCATTTGGTTTTAAATAAGGTTGCTAAACCACTGGGCAGTCAGTGAAAATACTTACAGCAGTTGCCATATACTGAGAGTCATGGGAAAAACTTATGTGAGTCACGCTGGCTCTGGAGTATCTAAAAGGCTCTGCGCTTTCGTTTTCTAAAGACATTGCATCAAGAATGTACACTGTCCCCTCTGTGAAGCCAGCTCCAAGAAGGGCTCCTGAAATGACAAACCAGAGGACCAATGATGGAAAAGGACTTCATCCATTCAAGAAATACTGAGTCTGTGCCAGGCTTTGTTCTCAGTACAGAGGAGGCAGCAATGAACACAGCAGACGAGGTGCCCATATGGAGAAAGAAAGTGAAAAGCATGACACCTTTGGATGAGCACTCAGATAGTACTGCAGCGTCCTGACAGAAGGTATCCTATCTATCTTGCTGAGGGGACTTGGAGTCAGAGAAAACTTCCTAAAGCTGTAGCAGCCAAGGTGTATCCCCCCTGGGTCTGTTTTCCATTTGGAACCAATGATAGGCTGATAAAATGCAAATACCTTCAGGGTTGTAGGTCAGACTCTGTACTCCAAGCCCTTTCTCAAAGACCCTGCTGAAAATGTACTTTTTCTTTTCATAATCCCACACTTTGATCATCCCACAGAAGCTCCCAACAGCAATGAGAGGTTGATATGGGTGGCAGGAGATGGCACAAACAGCATCTTTGGGCTCTACAAATAACTTCTCAAGTTTGGTCCCATCTGTTGTTAAGTGGTACACGGTAGCATCAGATGTTCCAATGATAACATTCCTATTTGCCAAGGAGAGACCAAACAGTATCAGTGTTTGCAGGGAATGGGGCACGCCAGCTATTCTGCTTCTAATTGCACATAAAACGCCTCTGTCGTCTGTAATTTAGTGACATTATTAACCCAACATCTCCAAAAATATAACACCAATACCCAACAGCCTCCATTTGCAAGTGAAAAAACCCACTTTTCTACATGTAAATTGAGTCATTAAGTATGCAGATGGACAGTCAGTTGTACAATTAGCTAATCTGCACATGCAAATATTCATTTGTGTATGCAAATATGGAGTTTGGTGCACACATACAGATGTGCCTGTAAATACTGCAAGGGTAATTAAGCAGACTCACAGATAATTTGGTCTTGAAATGTTATGGCTATTAATTATCCAATGCCTTTCACCACAGCAGCTAGGACAAGATCAGCTACAGAAAAGAGACCAACCTACAGGAAGGACTCTATACTCAACAGGATTAGAGTTTAGGGATAAGGACCTTCCTGCTTCCATTTACTGAAGAGTCTTAATATCAAAATAAGACTAATAAATTTTTAAATTATCAAATAGTGATTATAATCAGCCAAGAAGATCCATCTGCAAGCCAGGTAAAGGACTGACTAGGAAAGCCAGGTCTAGAGATCTACTGCATATCCCAGGAACAAGATGAATATTCCAATGCATGCAAACTAAATGAAGACATCAATCATTTTTTGACCATTCAAATGACTAGATTCATTCATTCATTAAAATGACTAAATTCACTAACAACTTACCTTACAATAAAGAGGTCACCTTTTAAAGTGCAGTCTGGAGGATAATTTGATTTTTCTGTTGGAGGAGGGGGCAGGGTTGTTGAAAAGGACAGAGTCCTTATGGGGCTCAGTTTGAGGTGACTGTACCAGTTAACGATAGCCAGGGTATGATCATAGAACTTAATGTGGCCCTTAATGTCACCTGTGACAATATAGCTGAAATGGAGAATAACACCAGTTTGGTAAACAGCAGTGACAACAAGTACCCTCTATTAAACATTTAAATTACATGTCGGGCTCTCAAGTCCAAGACATTGTAAAAACTTCACTTCATACTGCCCAATGAGGCTGACTTTACTGTTACTCACTCTACATCTAAGAAACTAAGGCTCAGAGAAGTTAAGAAATTTGGTAAAGGCCTTGTGTTGCTAGGTTTAACAAATAACAATATAGGATGCCCAGTTAAATCTGAACCTCACATAAATAATAAATAACCTTATAGTATAAGTATATCCCAAATATTGTATGGGACATATTCAGAGCCACCTGACTAGACTATGCAGGGAATCCATGTGTATCTAAAGCAAAGTGCTGCTCTCTGATACACTCTTCCCTGCCCTCTGTGATGAGCCATGTACAATGGCAGTGAGCAGTGATTTATACTCTCCACTGCCTCACTACAAATGACGATGGAGAGAGTCACTCTACCAGCCCTCTGGAGTCATACGGGCTGCAATGGGACACAAGCTGCTTTACAGGAAGACAGTGCTGTTAGAGTGATCGTAAAACCCTGTCCAGTCACCACAGCCAAAGGCAGTGCCGCGTGACAAAATGGCTTTTATTTCCAATCCTCGGATCCATCCCAAATGAGTTTTTTTTTTTAAGACTCTGACATAATTCTAATCACAGGGGGAGGAGGAGGATGAATCTTCTCCTGTGTACGCACAGTGATTAAATGAGGTTTCTGATTAATAAGCAAGGCAGGTGGGCAGAGTAACTGGTCACATCTTTCACTGCCCTCTGCTGGACAGAAGCAGCAAAACTGGTCAGGTGTTTTCAGAGACCTTTTCCAGGCTCCCAGGGCCTAACTGGGTTTTATTAACATGGAGAGAGGAGAACCCAGTCCTGGTCTTCACTGGGTCCTAACGCTAACTAGTTAAAAGTTGATTGCATGGCCAATTGCATTTCTACTACTGTCTTTTCACACCACTGAGGATGAAAATTTGCATTTCTCTTTGTAAAACCATGTCAGGACCTCACTGTTCTCCTGTATCAAAAGAAAGGCAAATTAAAGCAAACGGGCTTTTTGAAAGCAGATGGCACAGTGACTCTAACCATATGGGCAGGGTCCTTGTCATTAGGTAATTTTCTCCACACTTTTGGGAACTTCCCTCACACACTAATGATGGCTGCCTCCACTGGGCCAGGCAGTGTGCGGGGAGTTTTACATGCCTTGTCTCACGAAATCCTCATAAAACCACTCTGAGAGAGACAGTGTTGTTATGCCCATTTTACACATAGAGAAATGGAGGCCCAGCAAGGTTAAGTCCCTTCCTAAGATCACTCAGCAAGGAAGTGCTGCTGTTGGAATACAGACTCTGTTCTAACTGTGGCTTTTAATGACCACCTGAGTTTCCACAGCTACTCAAAATGAAAGAGTGAGTGAATTTTATAAAGTTCTGATGTATTTTATCTTTTCATAATGAGTAAATGTTATTTTGTAATCAGAAACAATATAGCTAGTTATTTTCTTAAATTTAAACTGTATAAAATTTTAGGTGCAAAAATAAGTCTAATTAGCATGGAAGAAAAATCAGTTACTTTTTGTTTCATCAACACAAAGGGATTTTTTAACACATGATTTTTCAAAAATCCAAATAGTACAAACGGGACTCTAAAAAGAAGTACATCCACCCCCACCCGTGCTCCTGGTTCTCAGTTCTTTTCCTCAGAGGCTCAATGTTTCCAGTTAATTGTGACTCTCCTCAGAAATATTTTATGCATATACAAAATATGCATATACATCCAAAGGGGTTTTAGGATATTTTTATCGTCATCTATAGCTACTTTTCAACAATTACCTATCAACTGTAGTAAGCACAGTGATACTTTCTTTCTGCAAATGAACTAATTTACAAGGCTTGATGTAGGGAGCGCCCAAAGAGGCCGATGAAGATGATGGTGAGCGGTGTATGTCCCAGACGACCAGCTTCCCTTCCTTTGTGGCTGAGAGTATTTGTGTCAAATTCAAGTGAAAGATGGACTGGCTAAATCTTCCCACGAGCTTGTTGAAGGTCTGTGTTTCAAATGATAGGTTATGGTTACAGTTGGTAATAAATATAAAACAAAGCATTGATCAACATAACATTATGCTGAAATACACTGGGAGAAAGAGAAACACGAAAAACACTAACTAAAACCCATCTCCCATGGATTGTCACGGTCCAGGCAGTTCTGAACCTCTGAAGGTTTGCTAAGAGCAAGTGAAGGGTTACGTACTGTGTTCAATTAAACTGTTTAAAGCAAGTGAAAGAGTAGATAATCACTGTTATACCTGTTAAATTTCTCTTACAGAGGTTTCAGAGACTGATAAACTGATATCTGTTGTGAGCAAAAACATATTCCAGTTGTAAAATATCATAAAATAATTCTCCCAGACTCCTTTGATCATAAGGTATTTTCCTATCAGTAGAAATTATGTAAGCACTGTACACAGAAATGCCCTAAGAAAGACTCCTTATTAAATTTGTGCTATGTGAAATAAGGCACCAGGCCATCTTTCTTAGCATCTGAGAGATGAAGTATCAAAAGAACACAGAGCAGTGATAAAGCTCCCCTGTCGCATAATACAACAAGTCTGCTGCCCAATTCTCTAATTATACAGAGGACATCCTAGGGTTTACCTCTTCTAACTTGAACATAAGAGAAACAGTAAATAATTGGTCAAGCAAGAGCATCAAGTTCTTTCTAAGAGCAGCAATGTTTCAATACAAGGTATTTTTATCATTTCAACTTGCAGTCAATGCTCATTATTTATGGATTCTGTATTTTTTAATTCACCTACTTGCTAGAATTTATTCATAACCCTCCCAATCAACACTATTGCACTTTCATGGTCATTTTGAAGGTTTTCATGTACAGAATGGCTAAAAGTTTGACTCACCCAACACAAAGATTCCCAGTTGAGGTCAAACAAGGCAATGCTCTGCCTTCTTGTTTCAGCTCTCATATTGTAAACAAGTATCCTTTTGTGGTCAATAACCATGTTGTTTGCATTTACGACTTATGTTGCCCCCCCCCAAACATAGTGCTAAAGTGCTGTCTAGTGTTCCTAAGCAAAAGAAGGATCTCATGTGCCTTATTGCAAAAATACATGTGTTAGATGACCTTCGTTCAGGCATGTTATATATAGCGCTGTTAGCTGTGAGTTCAACATTAATGAATCAATGATATATATTAAGTATGGTGTCTTTAAACAGAAAACATATATAAAACAAGGTTAGGTATTGATCAGTTGGTGAAAATGTGATCAGAGGCTCACAGGAACCTAATCCTGTATTTGCCTTAGAAGCAATGGTTCAGTATTTGCTAATTCAGTGTTTGCAGAGACTTTATAGAACATAACTATATAATAATGAGAAGTGACTATAGTTTTTGGTACTTTAATTTCTGAAAAACAAAGTTTGCAGACAGAATATTTTTTCCTTGAGTCCATCCATCGCATCTTTTTTTCCCCCTTTTAGCATGCATGCCCTCTCAATAAATTCCTACAAATCATACCAAGAGAGAAGAAAAGAAGCAGAAAAATCATCATAAAGTGCTCACTGAGGGCACAGCACATGGGTATCAAATGCAGAAAATGTGACAGGAGACAGAACTCAAGTTCCACTTCAGACATAATAGCCTAAGGTGAGCAGGCAAGATGAAATGTTCTCTCAACATCTGGTTCACCACCTTCCTACTGACTTTTAAATATGTAAATACTCAATGTCATTGTTTATTACTCTGAAACTGAGCAGCTTTATAAGGATCCACTCATGTTCAGCTACTCTACTTACACCACTTCAGATCAACTTTTGTTCTCTGTTACTATGTACATATGCATTGTAAAAGCCAACATATTTTTTTCTCAGTAACATTTTATTTTTAACAATATTTTCCTTATTTTCAACTGACAATTCAGTATGGATAAAGGACCCGAGTAAAATCTTTCAAATTATTTCCCAACGGTTTAATATCAAGATGTACAAAGAACAGCCTAAAGCAACAAAGCTTGCACATACATATTTATTCTCCACAAAATGGGATGCATAAAAATGCACCAGGCATACTCACTTTTTCTGTTAAAAGTGGGGCACTGTGAGTAAGTGTCCCTCTCTCTTCATTCTGATAAGTACAGAAAAAATAATCACTACTTAAAAAAGACCTGGTTTCCAAAAGAACTACATAATAACAACATCAAAACAAATACATCTAAACAGGTCAGAAACTTGCAATTTCTATATGTTAAGAGAACTTGTTACCTCAGGGAACATCTAAAAACATTCTGAAAGAAAAGTAAATATATAAAAAATACCACAAATGATTGTGACTTTACATGGCAGTTAATGCAAATTTGAATTACACATTAATAAGGCTTTAGAACTATAATAAATACCTGAAGTAATGAATATCACTGACGATCAGTGATTCAATGTGTTTTCGTTTTTGCTTTGCAATTTTTTTTATAGAGATAAAATTCACTTAACATAAAAGCAATCATTAACCAATATAAAGTGCATAATTCAGTGGAATTTAATATATTCACAATGCCGTGCAACCACCATTTCTATCTAGTTCCAAGACATTTTCATCACCCCGGAAGGAAACCCTCTGCCCATTGAGCAGTCATTTTCTATTCCCTGTGTTCCCCAGCCCCTGACAACCTCATATAAATGGAATCATACAGTATGTGACTCTGTGTGTCTGGCTTCTTTTATTTAGCATAATATTTTCAATGCTCATTCGTGCCATGGCATGCATCGGTACTTTATACGATAATATTCCATTGTATGGATACACCGTATTTGTTTACCTATTCATCAGTTGATAGACATTCGGCTTGTTTCTACCTTTTAGTTATTGCAAATAGTGTTGCTGCTATGAATATTTATATAAAAGTATTTCTTTGAATGCCTGTTTTCAATTATTTTAGGTATATACCTATGAATTGCTGAGTTAAATGGCAATTCTATGTTTGATTTCTTTTTTATTTATTTTTTAAAATTTTTTTGTAGAGGTGGAATTTTGCTGTCACCCAGGCTAGTTCAAATTGCTGGCCTCAAGCAATCCTCCCACCTTGGCCTCCCAAAGCTCTGGGATTACAGGCATGAGCTACCATGCCCAGACTAATTTCAATGTTTTTTTCATCTCATGCTTTGCCCTGTGGTGGTATATATATCACCGATCTGTTTGCTAATTTCTTAGTTCTAACAGGGAATAAAGTCCAAGGTCTCAACAAACCCTATATATTAGACTTGTTAAATATATTCAAATAAATATTTGCCTCATTACTTTAAAACAATTAAATTATCTACTTCTGATTTAATATGCTAATTTCCAATGGGACTAAAATAAATACTATAATTAAATCAAAACATTTTAATATATATTCACTGTTTCCTAAGTGGAGATACTATATTGTTACATTATCAAACATCTGTACTCAAAGAATGAATATACACTTGTATATTTAAACAAATCAAACATTTAAACAAATTTAAACAAATCAAAACATTTCTACTTACCCACAAATAATATATTGCCTGTGTTTTACTATTGCTCACCAATTCTTTATTATTTGTTGGATTAAAAGTAAGGTATTTCTGAAATATAAAGTATGGAAATATATCAATGATAATAAATTTTCTATCTCTCTCTGGTTAAGCTTGAATGTTAAAACTAAATAATAATTTTAATTAAAATAAATGAGTAGGAATATAAAACAGAAAAGACATGGCATTTGGTAAGCAATAGGAATATCATTTAAATACTCGTTATTAAAATGAATAGTGTCAAATGTGTTGCTGTCTAGCCTTATTTATCATAATTCATCATCTATAAATTAGAACAAGCAAAAGTAATCCAGTATTCATCAATAACCTTTATTCTATGTCCTTTTGGACAAAGACGGCTGCATACACATTTCTAAATTTGACAGGGCCACACGACATCTTGGAATGAATGCAAGATATTGGAAGAGGTTTCTGATTCCTGCCAAGATGGTGAATAGCATGAGTTGGTGGCTCCCTTCCTAAAAATCAACCTTGCAGAAACCATGGAAATGGGGGAAACACTAAATACAGAAACAAGACAATAAGAGCAACAGCGTGGGTAACCATAAGGCCTGTGTCTTGAAATGTGTGTGGGAGGTGGGTGGCTGCAGCCTGAGGCAAGGGGCTGCAGGAGGCAGTGTTGAGGGACAGACTGAAGAAAAGCTTTTTAAGGTCAATTCCTAATGTTTCCACCCCATCTCCACACCTATTCCTACCCTGTCACTTGCTGCATCACTGCAGGAATATAAACTACCAATACCAGTGTCCAAGAATTAATATCAGGACAGCACAAAAGCCTGGGTGGGATGAAGAACAGACAAAGCAAAGTGTATGGACAAGACCTCACAAAGACCTCTAGCTGGGGTGACAGAACGAGACTCTGTCTCAAATAAATAAATAAATAAATAAATAAAATATATTTTAAAGAGACCAAATATTTCTTGCAGGAAAAAAAGTGAAGGAATATGAGGAAGTAGAGAAAGCAAGTGGAGATAACTCCTCTGAGCAGTTTCACTGTGAAGACAAACAGAGACCAGAGATGTGGGATCAAAAGGAGTTCTTTAAAGACAGGTGACACAAAGCATGTTTCTGTGCTGATGGGAATAATGACCCAGAGAGGGAGAGGTGACAGCTGCAGGAGAGGGCCCTGGGTAAGTGGGAGGGGAGTCAGAAATTAAAGAAGACATAAATAAATAGCAAGACATCCTGTGCACTGGCCCATCATGGCAATCAGAGGATAAAAGAGAAGACAGTGAGTGAGGTTGGAAGTAGGTTGTTGGCCTGGGAGTGACAACAGGCCAGTGTCTGTATCTGATGGCTTCCATTTTCCCAATGACATATGAGAGCTGGTCATCAGCTAGGTGAGGGGAGGGGCTGTGGGAGTAGTGAGGAGATGAGAACTGTCATCCTTGGGGACAGAGAGAGGCTACTAGGACAGGCAGGCAGTGCTGAGAGCCCTTTTGAACTTTATGAATGGATTCAAGGTCAAATGAATAAGCTCAGCTGGGTAGTTCTCTTCAGCTTCTTGTACCCAGCTATGGCTATGGGTACAGACAAGGCTGATGGTGGAGTTTTATCCAGAGTTGGGGTGATTTTGTAGCATTGTCTCATAGTACTTTCTGTGATGATGGAAATGTTCTATAATTTCTGCTGTCAAATACGGTAGCCAACAGCCACATGTGCCTAATGAGTTCTTGAAATGTGGCCAGTGAAAATGAGGAACCCAATTTATACTTTAATTTCATTTTAATCAATTTACATTAAATAGTCACATGTATTTGGCAAAGTTGCAGGATGCAAAATCAACACACAAAAATCAGCTATGGCTGGACACAGTGGCTCACATCTATAAACCCAGCACTTTGGGAGGCCAAGGCAAGAGGATTGCTTGAGACCAGGAGTTCAAGACCAGCCTGGGCAACGTAGCAAGACCCCATCTCTACAAAATATACTAAAAAAAAAATTAGTTAGGCATGGTGGTGAGCATCTGTAGAGGCTGAGACAGGAGGATCCCTTGAGCCCAGGAGTTCAATCTATGATCTATGATCGGGCCACTGCACTCCAGCCTGGGCAACAGAGACCCTATCTCATAAAAAAAGAAAAATCAGCCGCCTTTCTATATATTAGCAATGAACAATCTGAATAGGAAATTAAGAAAACAATTCCATTTACAACAGCATCAAAAAATGACAAAATACTTAGGACTAAATTTAACCAAGGAAGTGAGAGATCTGTACACTGGCAGTCACAAAACACTGCTGAAGGAAACTAAAGACGACATAAATAAACAGCAAGATATCCTGTGCTCGTGAGCTGGAAGGCAATACTACGAAGATGACTGATCTACAGATTCAGTGCAAACTCTACCAAAATCCCACAGGTGTTTTTTGCAGCAATAGGAAAGATCCATGCTAAGTAGCCATGTTGTTGGTGGCTGCTGCATTAGTGCAACATCAAGAAGAAGGTTTTCAGGGGTAGGAGGAATGTCGCACGGAAAGGAGAGAAGATGGGAATAAGGCTGCATCTAGTTACCCAAACCTTCTGCTGGGGATTTAGATCCTGCCAGCCAGTTGTGTGCTTATCACAGTTCCTGGCACAGAGCAGGGACTCCATAAATGTACAGTGAAATAAGGGTGCAAGGATGAACGAGACAATGCACAAGAGCAGAGAGCAGTGATGCAGGACATCAAGAACCCTAATGTAAACTTTCTGGGTGTCCTTGGCAAGTGACCTCATGTAAATTGAGAGTAATCATAATAACTTCTTTATATAGCTCGCAAGCCAGCTACAAGGTGAGAAGTAGGTAAGAGCATGCTGATTGAATATGAAAGGCTGCTAGCTGGGTGACTTTAGACAAATTATTTAATAATTAATAATAGTATTCCACAGATATTAATATTGTCTTGCTAGCATATTTGCATGGATTATGTGAGATAACGTAAGTAAAGAGTTTAGCAGAATCTGGCATATAATAAGTGCTTGAAAAATATTAGCTATTATTATCAGAGATAAAATGAGATTAGGGATATGAAAGTGTTTTTGTCAAGCTCTACGGCACCATAATAAAACTCCGCTAAAACAAAAAGTAGGTTTTGACCTGGCGTCAGTGTAACTTTACATTCATGTTTACAAGCTCAAATTGAACTCACCTGAAAACCATATTCTTTGGGGAGTTTGAGAGTACATGCCGGCGTGTCCACTGCTAAAGTCCACTTCCAGATGCACACTTCCTGTACATGACAGCAGACAGAGGGGCATGAGAAGGTCTCTGAAGGCTGCTGAAGCAACTTATACCTCTTGTGGTGACCCTGCAACTTCGGGTAACTAAGCTAAGTACCACCAGCTAAGCCACAAGCAGAGAAGCCCTGACTCCGTGCAGTAGAGTCTGACTGCTGACAATGTCACTGATGTCACACAGACTGCACAGAGCTGCCCAGCTTGCTGAGGCTGACCCAAAGGGCCCCTTACCTGGAATTCAGCATCTGAGATGGTTGCCAGATACTTGGCGTCGAGGGTCATGGCTATTGCCCGGATGCCGTTCCCTTTTGCGCAGCTGTCAAATATTGTGTGCACGGGAATACTGCAAAACAGGACAAGGAGGAATAGCACTTTGCCGAGGTCTCCCTGATTTCTCAGAGGGGTCTGGAGTAGGTGAGAGCTCAGCTCAAACCTTTCAAAAACATAACAAAATGTGGCATATCCATACAATGGAATATTATTTAGACATAAAGAGGAATGAAGCACTGACACGGACTACAACATGGATGAGCCTCGAAAACATGATGCTGAGTGAAAGAAGCCAGACACAAAAAGTCACACATTGTACAATTCCATTTATATGAAATGTCCAGGGTGGACAAATCCACAGAGACAGAAAGTAGATTGGTGGTTGCCAGAAGCTGGGGGGGAGAGAGAAATAGGGAATGACTGATAACGGCTGCAGAGTGTCCTTTGGGAGTGATGAAAATGTTTTGGAACTAGATAGAGGTGATGGCTGCACAACAGTACAAATGTACTAAATGCCACTGAACTGCATACTTTAAAATGGTTAATGTTATGTGAATTTTACCTCAATAATAATAATAAAAATGTAGCCTAACTCGGGGCAGTATACAAATGTGCTGTTTCCATTCTTCATAAGCTCTAGTCTCTCAGTCACTTATTCCTGGTTGCCAATCCTGTGCCAGGTTGTTCCAGGCATGAAGGATTCAAATATGAAAAAAGATGACTAGGGCAAGGTCCTAGCTTCATGAAAACGGGCACTCTCCTACACAGGTGGGAACGTAAATGAGCACAACCTTTCTAGACAGCAGTTTGGCTGTATCTATCAAAATTTTCAATGCATACACCCTATGGCCCAGTAATTCCACTCCTACAACTTCTTCCTAGAGAAATAACAGCAAAAGCAAACACAGATCGATGAAAATTCATGGTCATTGTGGCACTGCTTTAATAGCAAAAATGAAACAACATGAATATTCATTAATATACCATATACAAATTGCTGAAAAATATTATGGCATAACCATATAATGAAAAACCATGCAGGCCGGGCACGGTGGCTCATGCCTGTAATCCTAGCACTCTGGGAGGCTGAGGCAGGAGGATTGCTCCAGGTCAGGAGTTTGAAAGCAGCCTGAGCAAGAGCGAGACCCCATCTCTACTATAAATAGAAAGAAATTAATTGGCCAACTAATATATATAGAAAAAATTAGCTGGGCATGGTGGCACATGCCTGTAGTCCCAGCTACTTGGGAGGCTGAGATAGAAGGACTGCTTGAGCCCAGGACTTTGAGGTTACTGTGAGCTAGGCTGATGCCATGGCATCCACTTTAGCCTGAGCAGCAAAGCGAGACTCTGCCTCAAAAACAAACAAACAAACAAACAAACAAAAAAATGCAGCCTTCGAAAAGAATGAGGTAGATTAGGACAGTGACCAAAATTTTGTGAAAAAAGCAAATTACAAAACAAAAGCATCATCCAGATCATATGGGGCGGGGCAGAGAGAGAGAGTGTGAATGTGTGAGAGTGTGTGTGTGTGTGTGTGTGTGTATCAGAAAATTCTGGAGGAACACACTGCAAACTATAAACAATGGTTACTCTGGAGATGGGTTTTGGGTGAGGAGGAACTTTCATTTTTTATTTATACCCTTCTGTACTGTGTTACTGGCAAGACTTAGAATTGTATGATCTAGACAAAGCCTCGACATATGCAGAATTTAATTAGATGAAATTTGAATATCTAAGAGAGCCAAAGAATGCAAGCAGCAATGGAAGCAAGGATGGAAGCAAGCTGACTGTGGAAGGAGGGGTCAGCTGACCTCTATTGGAATGGAAGAGCAGGCAATGGATAGCAGGACTTAAACCAGGAATGTTGGCTATGTGACTCCTGTTTTTGTTGTTGTTATGGAGTCCTTGCCACAGTGAATATAAACAGGGCTCAGGATGTCATGTCAGTGTCCCAATTGTCTGGAACCAAGTCTGCGTCCCAGCGGAGGGCCTCTGGTTCTCCATCACATGAGAAACTTCATCTCACTAAAAAGTAGCCCTAAAAATTCACCTGGGAAGGCAATCCCAAAATTGTTGGGAATGACATAATTAAATCCTTAGTGGGAAAATGTATCTTTATCCCTGGAAATATTTATAATTAAATATAGAGAAGATAAAGTCAGTCGGATCTGTACCATTAACATATTTGTGACAGGAGAATTTGTTCATTTTTTTAGGAATGTGTGATGTTTAAGTGAATTTGACATACCAGAGTCCCTAACACATTAGTGATTCTAATTTAAAATATGTAGTTGATTTAGACTTGTGATTTTAAATTGAAATCGTATTAGGTTTATAAACAATATTAGAACACTTAAGAGAACTTAAGATTTAGCATATTTATGTCTAATTTACTAGATTTATAAGAATTACTTAAGTATCGGTGAAGGATCTGTTTGTTAATCAGACTACTAAACAACTTAAAAATGAAACTGAATATATTAAATTTCTAAATGCAGTTTAAAAATGTTTAAGAGGAGTTAATAACCAAATTTGTAAGTGGGGCTAAACATTAATCAAAGCCTCCTCAAAGGTGATTGCAAAATATGCTAGATTTATAGAGTAAGATTTTTAAGTTGAATGAAAAGCTGAAGGAAGAACTACAGTTTTTAATCTGTCAAATAAAGTGAATATTAATTGTAAAACCAAAGCAACCTCTGAATAATCTTTTCTGGGTCCCAAAGTCATCATTTGGGATATCATAAAACTCATATTGACATAGCATTTGAATTGGTACTGCTTTTGAATTGGCTTTCCTTTGTAATTTTTTAAAAAAAAATCATCGTCCTCAGTCTAGTAGGGAAATAGCTTCAAAAATGTAAAATAAGTCATGAATCAACACCAGAAGGGGGCTGTCTGGTGAGGGGCTTCCATCAGCAAAGGCTTTGGAGAAGAGACACACATGAAGGACTGCCACCCTTCTGCTGGCAGACTTTGCAGACTTCCTATTGCATGAGATAGTAACTTTCCCTAGTAGTTAAACTGGATGTTCCATGACTTGCAGCTGAAAGCACGCGTAACAACTATAGATGACGGCTAAGCACGCAGGCAGGGGCATTTCGCTTTCTAGGGCTCCTCCAATACAAGGTGTATATTCTCTTTCCGTAATAGGCTGGTTTGGCAATGGGCAGTCTCTGAAGGGTTTCAATCAGAGAGAGGCGACACCATCTGATTTATGATTGGGAAAAGATCACACTGAAAATGTGGAGAAAAACCACATGATGATGTATAAATATATGTAATTAAAACAATAGCAAATGTGCTGGAAAGGAAACACACCAAATTGATTACTTCTAGAAAGAGGACTGGATTGGAAATGGTAGCAAATGTTTTCTATTAAAATGTATTATTTCCGCCGGGCGTGGTGGCTCAAGCCTGTAATCCTAGCTCTCTGGGA
>VSMD01093545.1:0-12382 GCA_008750895.1 Mirza zaza
TATGTATACCATGGAGTACTATTCAGCTCTAAGAAACAACGGTGATATAGCACATCTTATATTTTCCTGGTTAGAGCTGGAACCCATACTACTAAGTGAAGTATCCCAAGAATGGAAAAACAAGCACCACATATATTCACCAGCAAACTGGTATTAACTGAGCAGCACCTAAGTGGACACATAGGTACTACAGTAATAGGATATTGGGCAGGGGGGAGGGAGGAGGAGGGCGGGTATATACATACATAATGAGTGAGATGTGCACCATCTGGGGGATGGTCATGCTGGAAACTCAGACTTGTGGGGGGAGGGGGGAAGGGCATTTATTGAAACCTTAAAATTTGTACCCCCATAATATGCTGAAATAAAAAAAAAAAAAAAGTACCTTGCAGTAGAGTAGCTGCATAGTATGTTAGGTATATGTTTACCTATTGTTTAAAAGAATTTTTGAAATGTTATTCGTGATAACATCTCAATCAATGCCAGATTACTAGTCATAAATTAAAAAAATACCTTGAACATATATTATTTGCTGGATAGAGTGGCAAGAGCTGAGGGTGTGATGGAAATAAAAATAGACATCTTGCCTGTTTTCATGTAGCTTATAGTGTGGCTTAGGAGTCAGATGTTAATTAACTATCCTAATAATTATATAATTATACATTGACATATATACTCTGAAGAAAAGAAATGCAATTCCATGAAAGAACATAGTATAGGCATACTTCATTTTATTATGCTTTGCTTTTTGTGCTTCTCAGACATTGCATTTTTAATAAATTGAAGGTCTGTGGCAACTCTGCATTGAGAAAGTCTACTGGTACCAATTTTCCAACAGCATGTGCTCACTTTGTGTCTCTGTGTTACATTTTGGTAATCCTCACAAGATTTCAAACTTTATTATTATTATTATTATATTTATTATGGTGACCTGTGATCAGTGATCTTTCATATTACTATTATAATTATTTTGGGACACCATGAATCATGGTCCCTGCCTAAGGATGGCAGAGTTAACAGATAAATGTTGTGTTCTTAGTGCTCTACTGACCTGTTCTCCTGTCCTTATTCCTTTCCTAAGACCTCCCCGTTCTCTGAGGCACAATACTATTGAAACTAGACCCATTAATAACCCCACAACAGCCTCCAACTGTTCAAGTGAAAGGAAAAGTCACATGTTACTTTAAGTCAAAAGCTAGACATGATTAAGCTTAGTGAGAAAGGGATATTGAAAACTCAGATAGGCCAAAAGCTAGGCCTCTTGCACCAAACAGTTAGCCAAGTTGTGAGTACAAAGGGAAAGTTCTTGAAGGAAAGTAAAAGTGCTACTCCAGTGAATACACAAATGACAAGACACTGGGAACACACAAATGATAAGAAACTGAAACAGCCTTATGGCAGATATGGAGAAAGTTTGAGTGGCCTAGATAGAAGGTAAAACCAGCCACCGCATTCCCTTAAAGCAAAGCTTAATCCAGAGCCCTTCCCTAACTCTATTAAATTCCTTGAAAACTGAGAGAGGTGAGGAAGGTGCAGAAGAAAAGTTGGAAGCTGGCAGAGGTCGGTTCATGAAGTTTAAGTAAAGATGCTGTCTCTATAATGTAAAAGTACAAGATGAAACACTAAATGCTGATGTAAAAGCTGCAAAACGTTATCTAGAAGATCTAGCTAAGGTCATTGATGAAGGTGTCTACACTAAACAACAGATTTTCCATATAGATGAAACAGCCATCTATTTATTAGAAGACGATGCCATTTAGGACTTTCATAGCTAGAGAGGAGAAGTCAACATCTGGCTTCAAAACTTCAATGCACAGGCTGACTCTCTTGTTACTGGCTAATGTAATTGGTGACTATAAGTTGAAACCACTGTTAATTTACCATTCTAAAAATCCTAAGGCTTTTAAAAATTATGCTAAATCTACATTGCCTGTGCTCTATGAATGGAATAGCAAAGCACGGAAGACAGCATATCTGTTTACAGCATGGTTTACTGAATATTTTAAGCTCACTGTTAAGAACTTCTACTCAGAAAAAAAGATTCATTTCAGAATAATTCTGCTCATTGACAATGCATCTGGTCACTGAAGACCTTTGAAGGAAATGTACAAGAAGATTAATGTTGTTTTCATGTCTACTAACACAACATCTATTCTGTAGCTCAGGGATCAAGAGTCATTTTGACTTTCCAATCTTATTACTTAAGAAATACAGTTTGTAAGGCTGCAGCTTCCATAGATAGTTATTCTTCTGATGGATCTTGGCAAAGCAAATTAAAAACTTGAAAAAAGTTCACTATTCTAGATGCTGTTAAGAATATTTGTAACTCATGGAAGGAGATCAAAATATCCACATGAATGGGAGTTTGGAAGAAGTTGATTCCAACTCTCATGGATGACTTTGAGGGGTTCAGAACTTCAGTAGAGGAAGTAACTGCAGATGTAGAAATAGCAAGCAAAGTAGAATTAGAAGATATGACTGAAATGCTGCAACCTCATAATAAAAATTTAATGGATGAAAAATTGCTTCTCATGGATGAGCAAAGAAAGTGGTTTATTGATATGGAATCTACTCCTGGTGAAGATGTCGTGAACATTGTTGAAATGATAACAAAGGATTTAGAATATTTCATAGACTTATTTGATAAAGCAGCAGCAGGGTTTGATAGGATTGACTGCAATTTTCAAGGAACTTCTACTGTGGGTACAGTACTATCAAATAGCATTGTATGCTACAGAGAAATCTTTCATGAAAGGAAGAGTCGATCAATGTGGAAAACGTCATTGTCTTGTTTTCAGAAATTGCCACAGCCACCTCAATCTTCAGCAACAACTACTCTGATTAGTCAGCAGCCATCAACATTAAGGCAAGACCCTCATCAGCAAAAATATTATGAATCACTGAAAGCTTAGATGATCATTAGCATTTTTTTGCAATAAAATATTTTTAAATTAAGATATGTACATTTTAAAGACATAATGATATTGCACACTCAACAGAATAAAGTATAGTGTAAACATAACTTTTATATGCATTGAGAAACCGAAAAATTGGTGTGACTTGCTTTCTTGCAATGTTTGCTTTATTGTAGTGGCCTGGAACTGAACTCACAATATCTGTGAGGTATGTCTGTACAATAAACTGACTTTCAAATCTGGAGTCAGGGAAGACTTCCCAGGGAAGTGGTAACTAAGGCTGAGTGGGAATAAGGTAGGTGAAGGGCTGGGAGATATGGAGGGTGGGAAGAGCATTTCAGAAAGAGGAAACATCATGTGCTATGGCCCTGAAGTGAGAAGAAACAGATAGATCTGAGGACTGAAACAGCCCCAGTGGCTGAAATTAGAGAAAGAGGAAGCAATCAGATCATGTATGTCTTGGAAGGCCCTATTCATGACTGAACATTTATTTTAAGAGAAACTGCAATATTTTTCTTTCTGTGTCTGCCTTATTTCACTTAACATAATGTCCTCTGGGTCCACCCATTTATGGCAAATAAGTAGACTTTAGGTTCTCTTGTCAGCAAAATAAATAAATAGATAAATGTAGCTATGTCAGTGAGATGATTGATATGTTAAGCTGCTTCACTATAGTGACCATTTTACTATCGGTATGTGTTTAACACCATGTTGCAAACCTCAAATATACCCAACACAATTTCTTCTTTTTTTTCCCACAACACAATTTCTTTAAAAAAATGCAGAGAACCTGGAAGCAATCTCCTGGTTTTAAGCAGGAGACTAATATAGTCAAATTTGGATTTCGAAAAAGATCACTCAGGCTGCAGCCTGGAGAACAGGTTGCAGAGGGGACTAGGATAGATGTGGAAGATCAGTTTGGAGGCTGCTACAATGGAGCCAGCATGATCTGACATGGTGTTCAACGTGATGGAGTCAAATAGATGGATTTGAGAGCTGTTTGAGAGGTAAAATTGATAGGTCTTGAAGGCGGGTGTGTTTTCTGTTGCTGTAACTGAATATCTCACACTGGGTAATTTATAAAGAAACCAATTATTTCTTACAGTTCTGGAGCCTAGGAAGTCTAAGGTTGATGGACCATATCTGCTGAGAGCCTTTACTGATGGGGACTTTTTGCAAAGTTTTGAGGTGGCACAGGGCACATGGTAGAGGAGGTACACAAGAGAGAGCCAACCTGGCATTTTCTAACAGACTTACTCTCATGATAACTAACGCACTCCTGTGATAACTCATTAATCCATGAATGGGATAATCTATTGATGAGGGCAGAGCCTCCATGACCTCATCACCTCCTAATGACCCCACCTTTTCATATTGTTACATTGGAGTTTAGTTTTCAACATGACTTTCGGAGGGCACAAACATTCAAACCACAGTAATGGGTAAGATAAGGTGTGCAGTGCAAAGAGGGGCCAAGGTTCCTGGCTTGTACAACAGTCCAATTTGCTGACATAGAGACTGCTAGAACAAGGCCAAGTTTAGAGGAAGTGCCAAGTTTGGTTTTGAAAAGTTGACTTCAAGGTACATTTGAATCATCTAACTGGGCATGGCATGTAAGATACATCTGTGTAAGATGGGTCTTGAGCTCAAAGCAAAGGTTTGGGCTAGGGCTATAAATAAACATAAGAAGATAAGAATCAAGATGATAATGTCAAGTAAGGAGAACCCAGTGACATGCATCAGAGAGAGCTGAACGATTGCTTTTGTGGATTTATGAGTTTATGGATCTATGCATAGTGTTTTTCTTTTGATCTTCAAAATTTCATTTTTAAATTGAATCATAAATTGTCTTTCATTTCTCAAAGTGATATAAAATTCCTTCTGAAAGTGAGGTTTAAAACGCTGTAATTAGGTAGGAAAAAACTCTAACTGTAACATTTTAAGTGCTTCTCTTCTCAAAAGTTCAGTGACTATATCTTACAAATTCAAGCTCCAGTCCAAGATTTTGGTATTGAATTCAAAGAACAGATGGTTCAGCTCATGAAGGAATGGAAGTTTGCTGGTTTTGCCATGGGCACACAGTAATTAATGGTAAAAGGGGCCATATGTTAAAACTTTCATGGGCAGGGTGGGAGATGGTTTTGTGGCCTAAATTAAAGGACTTGGCCCCGTATATCCATTTTTTTTCTCCCTGTGAATTTTACTATTTCCATTTTCCTCTGGATAATTACCAGAAGCACTTGTACCACTTTGAAAGCTTTATCATCTTTTCCTCTTTGGTTGTGCTATAAAGTTAAAATTCCAAATTTATGGCATTGTAATCATTTTCATGGCAACAGACTGTGGGCATTGTAAAAACTACCCGATAGCAGTTTCTGGGAAATTACAAAATAGATTCTTGGGTGACATAATCCAAAAATTACTAGGACTTTATGTTGACAGCTTGACTCTCTGTAGATGTCCTAACATCTGAGTGTACCTTGAGATTTTGCCAGAATGTGTAGAATAAATGTGGAACACATGGAAGAGCTGTGTTCTTCTTTTATCTTTATCTACTTTTGGAAGTTTTTGAAAAGGAGCCTATGAATAGACAAATTCAGAGAATAGACTTGGCAATCCAATAGATCTGAATTGAGTCCAACTTTTGGGTTATACATTCTGTGAAACATTAGATAAAAATTTTATCAGATATTAAGATGATGAACCCAGCTTTCTTTTGATTCATATGTTTTTGTTCTGTCCATTTGTATATTTTCTTTTCAATTTTTAATCTGACTCTCGGTGTTTTAATCTGATGGCATAGCTGAATTATTTTTTAAATCAATCTTTGAGTCTCTGCCTTTTGGTTGGTGAATGTAACCCATTAACACTTAATAATTTAAATATTATTATTTATTAGAATTTATTTTTGTCATCTTGTTTTATATTTTCCTTCACTCACCGTTTTTATATTTCTTATATTCTTTTTGTCCTTGCTTTTCTTTAGAAAGATCAAGTGTTCTTTTTCTTGTTGTAAAGATACACATTCTATTTTAATACTTTGATCATTATCCTTACTTAAGATTCATTCTCATATTTATTTACCTCTGCTCATTTTAAAAACTCATCAGTATCTAAAATGATATTCTGTATATATTTTGTTTATCTTTAAATCTCCTTGTCTTTTGCAATTACCTTCTGGAAGAGTTCTAAACTTAATCTTCCAAGTCACATTGTACTCCAACTGTTTACATCCTATTGTTTATCTGTTGCTCTATTTAAAAATTTAAACTACTATATTTTTATACCTAATACTTCCAGTGAATTCCTTTTCTTACAACTTCCCATTTATCTTTCATGTTACTTATAACTTCTCTTATCTTCTGAAAGATACTTAATTCCATGCTTATTTTAAATTCTTTGTCATTCCAATAACTCTACTTGAGATATTTTTCCTTTTGTTTTTATGGTAGTCATGCTCCTCAGATGTCTAGTTATTTTGCCTTGTGAGCTCATATCTCTCTAGAGGTGTCAGCTTCTCTGTTCTGTGTTTTGGGTAAGGGTCAAAGGCTGTGCCCAGATTTTGATCCACTCTGGTGGACTTAAGGAGAAGAAACACTCTATTCTTTAGATTTTGCATATTCACCCTCCATGGCATTTTACTAAACACCTGGGTTAAGGTTTTACCTGTAAACACTCAAAGAGAATCATCACAGGGAAAAGGCAGTTTGGTGAGGTGGAGGAGGAGGAAATTGAGGAATGAAGGCTCCAGAGGCATTTGCTCTAAGCTGATGTTACTGTGAGGCTGGTGTTGGGACAAATGTGTGTGGTGAAGTGCTAGGCAAAGCTTGTCCTTAGGCAGGGCTTCAGAGACAGAAAAGTAGAATTTGAGAGCTTACCTGTAGCCTATCCTCTGGTCACCCATTCCTCCTCTGTCATTTCAACTCAATTTTTAGTTTCCTTATACTTGTCACAGTTTTTGATTATGGTAGTTTAAAAATTCCTTTCCTCTGTTAGTTTCTCTATCTCTAATTTTGAGACAAGAAGCAAGAATTGCCTTGGCAGCTATGGTCCTTCTGACATCATAATATTCCCATGAAACAGGTAGTTCTGGATTCTGGAGCTGTATATATGCCTGTAGACTCTATGTCCCTTGAAGGCAGGGATTGTGTTTGCCTCACTGCCTACTTTCCCTCACTTATTTCTGCCTTTATCCCTTTATCCTTGACTTCTCTATTACTTAGGATTTAGGTTTCATCATGCATCTCAAACGGGGTAGAAGTTTACCTTTCATGCAAAAGGCTGGGGGTAAACCATGTAGGGCTCATATGGTGGCTTTACTTCACAACCTGTCTCTTACAGGTTCACCTCTCTGTCAACTCTAGGACATAGTCCAGGATGGTGATACCACCTTCTATGCAGCAGTGTGAAAGCAGGTATGAAGAAGGATTAGCAAAAGATATAATCCAGACATTTTCTGGAGGAAGGTTCCAGAACTTGCCTCATAAAACTTGTCTTTACATATAAGCCACAGCTTAATTGCATGGCTATAACTAGCTTTAAGGAAACTAGTCTTTACTGTGTTCAACCATAAACCCAACTAAAAATTCTCTAATTATTGAATAGGGGAAGAATAGGTATTGGGAACAAATAATAGTTTCTGTTACATCTTCCTTTCTTCTTTAATTTATCTTGTCTTCCTAATTTCTTTTGTTCCTATCTGTCTTTCATTCCTCCCCCAAACATTATTTAGTGTCTAGTATACACCAGCAGCTGTAGTTTAGCCTACATTGCCATCATTTATCTGGAGAACTAAGATAATTTACGATATTATGAGAAAATCTCAGGGAGAAAAGTACAGATTGGGTGCAGAAGTTATATTTGTTGTATGAAAGCAGTTTGCTATTTTATAGATAGATAAACAGACCCAAGAAAACTATATCAAAGATTTAGGCTGAATTCTAATTCTGCAACTTACTAAGCAGTTACAGATATTCACCATTTATTCATTCATCAGAGACATCAAGTACTCTGTCAGGTACTAGGAAGTCAACAATAGACAGGTAGACACAATCCCTGACCTCAACTAGACCCTAGGGACCAGGCAATTAAACAAGCAATCAGAGAGAGCATTTGTACTTCAATGTGATAGGTTGAGAAGCTCCATGTTTTTCTCACCATACTACAATACATCTCAAACAAAACAAAGTAAAATATTTTTTCATTTATGTAGTGCTTCTCAGTGTGGCAAATATTTTCCATGTAGTAGGTAACTAAATAAGAAGATTCGGGACTTTTCAGGCAGGGGAAAAATCATTGACATCAGTCACAGAGGTAGAAATAGTTTGGAGGTAAAGAGACAAATTTGAACAAAGCCTAGGCTATATTTAAAAGAATAGGGGAAGGAAAATTTGGAGAGGTGGGCATCAAACCATGAAGAGCCTTTAGTGGTAGATTAAGGTGTTTGGACTTAGCCAATAGGAAGCCTCTTCAAGGTTATACCAAGCATGGCTTATGAACACAGCATTTTAGGAATCAGATGGCATGGGAGGAATTGGGAGACAATTAAGTTTGAAGACTGGAATGTTGACAATAGGAAGGGAAGTGGTAATTGATAGACTCAGACTCCTTTGGCACCACCATATTGAGAACATGGCTTCCGCTTTCGAGGTTACCTTAGGGTCCAAGATGGCTGCAGGAAATATAGATGTTTACTTCACATTCCAGGCAGGCAGAAAAAATAGGACACTCTAGGTCAGCGTCCTTTAGGTATACATTTATACATTTTTTATACTTTAGGTATACTAGTTACCTATAACACATCCAATTTTGTCTCATTGGCCAGAACTTAGTTATGTGACCACATCTCTCTGAAAGGGACACTGGGGAATCTAACATTTTGTTCTTCCAGGAGGTGATGTACTCAGCTAAAAACATTAGCATTTTATTACTAATAGAGTGGAGTCCCAATTCTGTTATTAAAAAAGAAGGAAAGACTGAATGTTGAATATTGAAAGGCAACCAGCAGTCTCTGCCTCATCTTGGATTAGCCTAATTAAGGGAAGTATGTCCAAAACTCCATGGCTGGCAAAGCAGGATAGAGGTTAAGGGACTTTATGCCCAGGTAAATGTCATGAGAAGGAAATTTGTGAAGCAAGAAGGAGAAAAAGGACATAGAAATTCCAGAAGTTGAGGGTCAGAATGTTTTCAAATTGACCAGTCTGGGAAATCTCCCATCTACAGTGTCAACAATGGAACATTGGCAGTGTGACAACTGCATACTTTCAGGGAGCAGCATTCTTGTAGGATATCTGAGTGGTGTCCCTGAAATTGTGCAATCCCGTGGCAGCTCTGACTGCTGCCATGGGTGGGAGGTGGTGTTCCGATACTGCAACCTGACCCTATTCTTTTATTTAAGGGGTCTTAGCAGAAGCAGGCAGCTCAAAGTGATCTTCTCAGGCCTCAGGTCATTGTATCCTCTGTTTCTTCAGCAAGCACACTTACAAGAATAAGAACAAGGGATGAGAGGAAGGGAAGGGAATGAGATGTCAACTGGGCTTCCATTTTAAGAGTTTGCATGGCTATCAGTCTTTATTTGATTAGCTTCACACAGGTTAAGGGAAGAAATTAGAAATCCTAGCTGGAAGCTTTAAGTTTTCATCAACAACTTACACTTCCTATTTGGAACTCACGATTATAGGCAATTTTAATCATAAACTCAGGGGTTATTTATTTATTTATTTTTATGTTTTTATAGAGGCATAGAAAGAAAGAGCAAGTATGAGGAGAAGCAACAGCGATGTGATGGGTAAAAGTCTATTGAGCTTGGAGTCATACAATGTGGATTTTAATTACAATTTCGTCACTTGCTAGCTGGGTGATCTTGGTCAAATTGTGTAATATCTCTGCATTTCAATTTCCTTATCTGTGGAGAGTAATTATAAAGTAATAATCCCAAGGTTGCTGCAAAGAATAAAGGAGTTAGTGTCTAATGTACAGCCAGGATAATGGGAAGACTAAAGGGTGGGCGTCCTCAAACTATGGCCCACGGGCCACATGCAGGTCACCTAGCACATTTATCCGGCCCCTCTGGGTGATTTTGCCACCACTGCCTGTCCTGCTTAGCAGCCAATTCATCCGGGGCCCACAGTGTGCACTCTCCAATGGTCTGAGGGACAGTAAACTGGCCTCCTGTTTAAAAAGTTTGAGGACCCCTGCTAAAGGACAACTGAAAATCTGACATGGGTGAAAAAGTGCATCAGTATCCTCAGTTCCTCCTGAGTTACTTTCCAGCCCCAGCCAGACTGGTAGAGCCCCAGCCTCACCTTCCCCAACCCTATCTCTGTGTGCTGAGCAGAGCTGGGAGAAAATCACACAACCATGAATTTTTTCCCCCCAAAATTTAATGGTCACCAGCAGCAGTTTGGTCTTCAATACTGCCCACTGATTCTTCTGTGCTTTGCTCTTTCTGCTTTTCCAGAGTATCTTTTAAAAAATAATTCTCCATGCTCCAAAAATACCATTTCCCTTTCCCTCCTCTCCTGCCCTATCTTTCTCTTCCCTGGCTCATATCAAGTGATGTCACGTCCCACTTCATAGAAAAATTAGATCCATCTAATTTTTGCCAGTACTTAGCCTGCAAACTTATCTTTCTCACACCCATCCTTTCCCCTTCTTTTTTTTCTATTTCAGCATATTATGGGGGTACAAATGTTTAGGTTACATATATTGCTTTTGCCCCACCTGAATCAAGCTTCAAGTGTGTCCATTCCCCAGATGGTACGCACCACACCCATTAGGTGCGGATATATCCATCTCCACTCCTCTCTCCCATCTGCCTGACACCCAATGAATGTTACTACTATATGTGCACATAATTGTTGATCAACTAATACCAATTTGATGTGAGTACATGTGGTGCTTGTTTTTCCATTCTTATAACACTTCACTTAGTAGAATGGGCTCTAGCTCTATTCAGGATAATACAAGGGGTGCTAGATCACCATTGTTTTTTGTGGCTGAGTAGTACTCCATGGTATATATATACCACATTTTATTAATACACTTGTGTATTGATGGGTACTTGGGTTGTTTCCACATCTTCCATCTTGTTGGTGGGAGAGGTGACCTTGATCTAGTGGGAAAGTCCTACTCATTTATTTCACTTATTTTATTCCTGTCTGACTTCTCAGGATTTTGTTTCACTGATTATCTCATCTCTTCTGTATCTTTAGGCTTTTCCTTCCTACTGACCCTTTCCTATAAGCATTTAAACATGTTTACTTTTCCCCATCTAAATAACAACATCTTTCTTGACTAAGTTGCTATTCCAACTACTTCCATCCCACTTTACTCACATTCCATTGTACAAAACCACCCACAAGGCTAGCCTCAGTGTCTATAGGATGGAGCAATACCCACCTCCTGCAGAGAAGCACTGCAAGTTACAAGGTACAAGTTACTGGTAGGGATGTATAATTCTTCTATTTGTATACTCGGGATTCGCAAGGCTGCAGGACAGAGAGACAGAGTCACCGAGGCTGTAATTACCAAAAGGAGTTTTATTGTCTAGCTCGAGCTAGGGTCCGAGCCCCCAGAGTGCCAGCGCAGTGGCCTCTTCCCTGGGCAAGGACCCTCCTTTGTGTGCAAGTCCCCTTTTATAACTTTGCTACCTACATACTGGTCAAGCATCCACCCCCACAGTGATTTTTTTATTTTTTTATTACTTCAGCCTGCCCCTGATAGGCCCTAACCTGTTCCGGGTCCTAGCTGAGAGACTCAGGTTTCCGCTCTCTTTGTCTTTCTCCTCTGCATCCCATAATATACTCATGATGCCTTGCGGTAGGCAATTAAGCAGTAAACAGCAGCTGGAAGGTGCCTGTTCCTTATAGCCCAGTATCTTACATTCCCCCCTTTCTCTTGGTTCTTACGAGCATTGTTGCTCGTATCCAGGGTCTTGTATTTCTTCTATTCCTAAGCTGTTCTCTTTAAGACTCACTCTTTGGTATTGCTGCTGCAGTACCATTAACTGCACAGTATTTATTCGTTCCTTTATGAAAATGACTAACCTGTTCAGAATACATGGCCCAAAGGTGAGGATGAGCATGAGCACTATTATAGGTCCTAACAAGGTAGATAGCAGGGTAGTTAACCACGGGGAACTGTTGAACCATGACTCAAACCATCCTTGTTGTTGCTCGCGCTCTCGTTTTCGTCGGGCAAGTCCCTCTCTGACATTTGCCATGGACTCTCTGACTACCCCAGTATGGTCTGCATAGAAGCAGCACTCTTCTCCTAGGGCCGCACATAGCCCCCCTTGGTGGAGGAATACTAAGTCTAGCCCCCTCCGATTCTGTAGCACCACTTCGGATAGTGAAGTTAGGGATTTTTCTAAATGGGAAATGGACTCCTCAATTCTGGCTATGTCTTCGTCTATGGCGGCCCTTAAACTATTGAACCCCCTATGTTGCACTGCCAAAGATGAGATG